>BPLS01000532.1:1126949-1138155 GCA_019656275.1 Rhododendron kiyosumense
GATTGCAAAAGAAAAAATACGGCCTAAAAATATGGGTCTCTACAGTCTACCATAACGATTTCACCAAAAATAAAAGCAACAACAATTTGATGGGGCCTTTGTCTACCACTATCCATTATTACCATAAAACAGATGGCATATCTCCTTGTTACCTAACAATCATACAACAAAGCCACATCGGCTGGTTCTCGATTACTTTCACAACAGCAGTACTACAAGTTTGATCAACATCAGAAAGATTAAATGGGCCTTAATTAACTAGCTTTAATTAGAATAGAAACTCATTTAAAAGGTGACGTAACTTGCTTAAAGATTAAATGGGCCTTAGGGTGGATTTGGATTAAAAAGTTAAGAGTGACCTTTTTTGTCTTTATTTATTCAAAAAAAATTCACATTTGTCAGTTTTGTATCAAACTTTGTAACTTATTGATTTATCTCGGCGAAAGGAATGGACAAAAGTATAAATTTTTTTCAAAACTCATGTTTTTATAAAAAGACAAAATATTAAGTCAAAAACTGTCTTTTTAAAAAAAATATGAGTTCAATTCAATTTTTTTTTTTGTACTTTTTTGATTTGTCGAGTCGAATCAATAAATCACAAAAGTTTGATGCAAAACTAACAAATGCAAAAAAGAAAGAAAGAATAAAGACAAAATAAAAAGTCACTCCTAACTAATTAATTGAAATCCACCCCTAGATTGACCCCCTTTTTGCAAATACCCATCTGGGAACATACGAATTGCCATTTAAATTGAGGTTGAATTTGGATTAAAAAGTAGTCAGTCACCTTTTTTTGTCTTCATTTAATTTTTTTTCGTATTTGTTAGTTTTGCATCAAATGTTTGTGACTTAATCATTCGTCTTAACGAGAGAAATTGAAAAAAAAAGTTAAAAAAAAAAAAACAGCTTTTGAATTTTTTTTTTGTTTTTTTCAAAAAAATTATGAATTTTGATAAAAATTTTACATTTATAGTAATATACAAATATGTCCTATATAAAGGAAGTCTATGCTCAGGGATTATATAATGATTGAAAACAAGTGAAGTCAAGTATACAGCTGGAAACGTAAAACGAATAACAAGACGCAGTTGCTAGAAGCTAAAATAAGCCAATTTGAGTCCTTTAAGTTGGACTCATTTTCAATCCATTATCAACAATCCATCTAAATCCATAAAATTAGTGGATTTATTAAGTTGGCCCAATTATAATCCGTATTTAAATATGGGTGGGTTTAGGCTAATTATAAATAAATGGGTTCGAGTGAAACCATATTACTGGACCCAAATTGCAATCTCTAATTTTTTTGTGTGGCCCCCCTTTAAAATTTGGGGAACATGATGGCCAAAGACGTGTTTTGATAATTAATACCCGCTAATGACATTTTCAGCATTAACAAATGTTTTTAACTTGTAATTGGCGGGTATTAATTATCAAAACCCGTTCTGGGCCGTCATTTTCCCTTTAATTTGTTGAAGGAAGCTTGCAATTCATTAGGCCAAAGTTTGGTCGGGTTGGAGACTTTCTGGCCCATCTCAAAGTGCAATGATGCTTTCGGTCCGCTCAGGCCCAACTTCACTGTCTTTGGACCCTTAGCCCGTAGGATACAATATTCAAGGAAAAATGACGGCACATGATGTGTTTTGATAATTCATACCCGCCAAAAATATGCTGAGAACATTTGTTAATGCTGAAAATATCCTTGGTGGGTATTAATTATCAAAATACGTCATTGGCCATCATTTTCCCAATATTCAAATATCCGGTTCAAAACTCTAATTATACTCAGAAGAGGTGAGCGCGGTCCAAATTGATCTGGTTTTGTGGTAAACCAATAACCAAACCAATTTGCAAAACGTATAGGACCGAACCAATCCAAACCATTAAACTGCGGTTTGATTTTAGTTTCGAGCCACAGTTTACTTCAAGTTGAGATAATTTGTTTAAAAGGCCTTTTGAAAAAATGAAGTTTTGCATAAAAAAAAAAAAAACTGTTGTTTGAACCAATTTCATTAAAATCACAAAAAATATATTCATTCTTACAAACAAAATATGTGGCATTAATGGGAGTATAACATGATTCCTAAGGCTCCGTTCCATTGTCGGGAATGTTGTGTGGGAAATGAATTTTCAAGAAAAGTGAAGTGAGGTGAAGTAAAAGAAAAATAATTAGTGTTCTCTTAACAAGAAATGTTGCAGAAAAATTAAAATTTCTTTTTTTTGGCAAGATCTATTTTGTAGGAAAGTGTTTTCCAGTGGAAAAAATTATAGCAAATTACAGGAAAGTTAATTTTTTCATCATTTTCCATCATTTCCATGCAACTGAACGGAGCCTGAATGAAATACCAATTAAATGGAATGTAAATTGTGATACGGATCAGTTTAGAACCAAAACCGTGAAAATAAATCTGAAAATCAAACAATTTCATAATTTCATCTAGTTTTTCATTTTCCAAACCGGGACCAAACTGAAATATTAAAAACCCGATCAAAATTGAACCGGTTTGGACTCGTTCGATTTGATTTGCGGTTCGTCGAATTTTTTTCTCCCCCTAAAATATCCAACGGGAAAAGCATTCCAGCTTGCAAATCCGTTATGTACAAATTAAAATCCGAAATTCAATATTCAATTAAGCTCATGGTTTTTGTCTCGAGGTTTGTATGTTGACTTGGTCGGACATTTCACATTAGTATATTTATTAAAGTCTATTGGAAGATTATTTATTCCTAGACTAGGTCTAGATTCAACCCCATGCAACCATAATGAGAAAAGTCATACAACCATAATTAGAAAAGTCAAACACTATTTTAAAAGTGTTACGAACAAACAAGAAGAATTACCACCGAAGGTGATAGTGTGCATGGCTCAACTCATCACATTCTTTGGCAGAAACTCGGGTTTGACTGTTCGAGTCTCACCGATTATGATGATGGTGGAGTCTAAGTCATTTTGTATTTAGGTGGTGTCGTGGTGACAGCTTGTTCTTAAAGACAATAGTTATGGCTCGAACCGAAAATTTCTCTGACGGATAAGAAGCCCCCATAAAGACGTCTAAGGGAGTTGTTATGCTGATCGCTTTCTCTCACCCTTTTAATATAAAAACAACAACAACAAGAAGAATTGATGTTCAATGATGTTGGTCTTCATGAACAATATTTTATTCCTATTTCCTCGACTAGATTCAACCCCATGCAGCCATAATGAGAGAACTCAAACACCTTCCACATCTTCAAACTAGATATGATGATTGAATGATTCTTGTTGCGAAAAAAGCAAAACCAAAACAAAGTGAGACTTAAATCTTAAAAATTTGAGGTCCGGTATATCAATTTGTAATTTTATCCATTGAGATCTATTCAGAATATCGTATTTTGACGTTGAAGGAACTTATATTTATTTTAAATTACGATTTCTAAAACTAATTTTGGCCCTCCCTTTATATTAGTGTTACTTTCTACCATAATCATATCATTACTTCTACTTACCCGTATCCATCGAGGATTCTTAAAGATTTAAGAAAGATGTTGGGCTGAGTTCTTTTTTAAAAGTTTATTATCAAGAGGGAAATTACTAATAATTTAGATGGGTATGTGTTTGATTCATTAAGGAGAGGCCCATTTAAATTTAAATTTACTTAGAAAAAGGTACCTATAATACCAAAACAAAATTCAAAACGCATGTTGTTTGGGTTCATCCACCTCTCGGTAATGCTCGGCACGACTACAGTCCTCCCTCCATTCCCCTTTCATTCATTTGAGAACCCTCTCCAATACGTTTGCAGGAAATATCTTGTCTGTGTCTTAAAAAAAAAAAAACACTCTTTTTTGGCCGATTCTTTTGACTTTTGTATGACATTTTGGAAAATTTATTGGACTATCCGGGACAGTTACGGGAGCCCTTAACCTCTTTCTTTGGTCAGATTTATCGTCCCATTAAATTCACTTTGAATCGTTTACCATTTTAATTCCGTCCCGCCTTCCTTAACCCCATCCCAACGACCGCCCCCCTTTCCAAACTTTCTTGTTCTTTTTGTGCCTATTCCGACATTCCATTTCTCTCTCTCTCTCTCTCTCTCTCTCTCTCTCTCTCTCTCTCTCTCTCTCTCTCTCAACATTGTAATCCATTGTCCGCGCTGTTGAGTGCAAGGCCTTTTCGATTTGCTAAACAGCACAACTGCTTTACCAGAATTAAGGCGGACAAAAATGGAGGCTCTTTCTAAGAGAACAACAACAACTTCCAATATGCTCTCTGTTCTTCTCTTTGCCTCACTGGTTTTGAATTGCTACGCTCAACTTCTGCCCGAAGACGAAGGTACGTACAGTCGAATTTGAATCACCAAAATCTCTCTCAAACTACATAAAATTGCACTAATTGCCACTCAGTCTTTGCCCCAAGCAATCTCTATTATTTAGCGGCGGTTTATACTTGCAACGAACAATCTCGGTTCATGTTTTGATCTCTCATCGTTCATGTGAAGGAAGGCGTGTTCGATTATTGTTCGTTTTGTTTTTTACCATGTGTTTGTTTCCGTTTGATCAGAGTACTTGCTATGGTTAGTCAAAGCATATCAAATTTTTACTCAAATTTGAGCAAAAGCTTCATCTGATATGAAGTACTCCAATGGACCAAAGCCAAACATAAGCTTAAATTTGAATAAAAGCTTCATTGATGGCATAGTTGTAAATTGTGAAGAGCAAAACAAGCCTTCAAAAATTTCAGTCGCAATGATTAGTTATATTTTTTGAGTAAAACTCAATCTGGTTTGAGTTTGAGGTCAAGCACTCGAGTGCGTGTAGAAGGGTTTTACTCAGAATTTGGTTTAGAGTCACCTAAAAGAGTAAGGGCCGGAGATGCTCTCATGTGTTCTTGTATTGGTACTATTCATTATTATATTTCTAAACGCTACTCTCTCCGTACCAATTTGTTTATTCAATTTGCAAAACACGAGTTTTTCGTAGGAACACAATCACTGTACTTATAAATATCTAACTTTGGAAAGTCGTCCTTCAAAATAGTTGTGATACTATGTTCATTAGTAAATATCTTCAATGATTTTGCCCTAGTTTGGTGATACCTAACAAAAATGCAACTCCCTCGGTCCCAATTTCGTTGTACAATCTCCATACAATAGTTTTATGAGAGAACACAATCATTATTCATTACACTTATAAAAATGTTCAACTATGCAAAGAATCCTTTAACTTTGTTTAATTTTTACTTTGATTCAAAAGATGAGGGACACAAAAGGAACCATGTAGCTTTTGGTCCATTAACTTTACAAAATAGACAAATACTTTGGGACGGTTAAAAAGTAAAAAAGTGAACAAACAAATTGAAACGGAAGGCGTAGTGTATTTTCTTGAACTCGTAGGGTGGTCACCGTTGCCACTTATTCATATGTGCTTCTATTATATTATAGTGGATTCAGTTTTTTTAGTCCTGGTAACACATAGGATGGCAAATGGATAATTTTATTAGGAAATAGAACAGATTTGAAATATGTAATTTTTTCTTGAATTTTTTATTGGAGACATCAACAGACTGAATGCTTTACAAAGAAAATTCAATTTATGTCAAGCTGTTGACAAAAAGACTGTTAATTTAAGTTGAACAGAAGAGGAATTAATGTGTTTGGAACGTTGCTTTTATCCCTGACTATTGTCAAATTTGGGGGAAATGGTCAGTTTGGCATTATGTAGCAAGTAACTCATCCTTCTGATTCTTTTGTGATCAAGGATGTTACCCGAGTTCTCAATAGACCCTGATCTGGTGTCATTTGGCTTTGGTTTGGTCAAATATGATTTGCCTCTTATAAGTTAAAGCTGATGCATTGTGAAGTTAATGTATGGGACATGCATATAATGGGACACATGTGTTGATGTTTCCATCAATGGCGGAGCCAGAATCTAGATTCCGGGGTGGCGCTGTGTAATGAAACTCCACTTGTATCGTTAACTATTTTTTCGTAAAAATATGAAGAGAAAGATTACGTGTAAAGTGACTAAAATACCGATCTTTGTTCTTTGTTATAAACCAATAAAGAGTTGATTAAATTCTCCAGTGGTCTTCAAATGAAAGCATTGAGATATTTTTTTTGTGATCCCGTACCATTCATCTTTTAAATTGCTATTTTTTCCATCATCATTTGTATAAAAAGTCAAGTTATTTGGATATCGATCATAAGTGCCAGATCTTTTAAGTATATAAAATAGCTCCACCCCTGGTTACCATGGGAGAGAAATTTGGAGAGATGAATATGCATGTCATTTTATCAATTACCACATTTTAGTGTGAAAGGAGGACCAGCCACTGATTGAATTATATGTTATACCAACTTTGAAATGTCAAAGATGGAATTAATCATTGGACTAATGTAGATAAGCTTTGGCCTCCTAATTCATTTAATTCATACCAAACACATTTGACTCTTCTAGGATGACTAGTCTTACGTTTGAGGCATCTGAATGTGCCTGATTCATCTCGAAGTTTTTCATTCCTTATTTCCTATGACTGTTTTCTTATTGTTTCCAACTATCCCTTGCACAGTATGAAATATCATCACGGGATAAAAGTATTGGGAAATGGTATCATGAAATAGGCTAAAGAGGAGTATAGTAAAATATCATTGGTTTTTAAATGCTACTGATGGTAACAAATTTTGAATCATCTGTTGTGTAACAGCGCAAACCCTTGCAACAATAGCGGAAAAGCTACAGATCAAAGAATTGAACATTAGCCAGAGCTTTTGCAGTAGCGGCAGCTATGAGAATGTGACTGTTGAGGACAAGATACTTATCGTTGTCAATTGCAGTTGCAATGATACTGTTTGCCACGTCACAAACATGTATGACCTTGTTTCCCTATTGAACGATATGCATTGGATGAAGTATACTTACATAAGGGCTAGTATATGACTATATGTAATTCCTTCAATGCAAGGAAATCAAATTGGAACAAAAAATGTATGACCTTCAATGCAAGGAAATCATAGAGGATATGGTGAACGCAAGGCCAACATATGCATAATGAAATGGCTCGTGGCAAAGCAATCTTCTGATAGATTCTTTTTTTTTATAGTAGGCCTGCAGATTACTCATAGTCCCAATAGGAAGACAAATATAAGGTGCTAGATCAAACTGCCTGTGAAACCCTGATCTATGCGTCAATTTTTTTCTCATCCTTTGCCTAGAAGGAGAATCAATCTGCATGGAATCAAACCAGATTTGTTCTCTATGAACTGAAAAATTGCATATGGTTGTCCCCGGTTTCCCACATTGTCAATGTCAAAGGTGGAACTTGGCAAGGAGGTGATCTAGATATTCAACAGGGTTGCATTTGTATACTTGGTGCTCCTAATTTTGAATTCTCAAATATCCTTTTACCGTAGGGTGGGACATTTGGTTACTTGAGGCTACAACTCCATTACTATGTTTACTGTCAAGAACATATACCGATTCACCATAACGGTGAATGTCTATTCATAGGAAGAGCGGACCGGTTTTTATTGCCTGACAAGTAAATAAAAGGAAACAAATTTAAGACCCACCTTAGTGTAGAGTTTTGAACCATCAGAAGTTTGCTGGTGTTGTTTTAATTCTTCTATATATCTGTCCATTATCTAACATACGAAATATTCGGCACTCTACTTCTGGAAGATTCTTGTTATGGCTGATTTATGGCTGCAGCAAGTTGCTGCCACCAGTTTGCCTTACTTCCTGACTGTAACCCTCTTCTGACACTGAATTCCATGGCAATGAAAATATTTTTACACAGTTATTAAGTCTGGCATGATCTAAAACAATTTTTTTTTGGGATGTTAGTATCTATAACCAAGTCATTGCACCTGCTCTATAGTCTTTTTAAGAATCTGAAAGTTTGTTGCATTGCCGTAAGGTTATAACTCAGCCTTTCGTATGAGATATTGTTCAGGGTAAATTTATTGGAAAGTATTTTCGACGTTATAACTTCTGAGTTCAAGCATATTTCCACGAGTTTCAGGCTTTCAGTGAGGGATTTTTCTATTGGAATAAACCTAGCGATCTCTGGCCATATTAGTTGTTCGACCTCACATACATGAATTATGTTGATTGCTAGGTACTTACCTCTTCTTATTAACTTTATGCTACTTTCTCTAATTCCTTGGATTACAGCCAATTGAAGGGTCAAAATTTAACAGGAAATATACCAGAAGAATTTGGGAATCTGAGTTATCTGCAAGAAATGTAAGTGACACATTTCTCTTACAGTAAAAAAAATTAGCCTCATTGGTTCATGGTGAATTCTTTCTATCATTAACAAAGAAATGCATTTTCTGTTAAAAAAATGTAATTTGTAATCTTCTAGAATAATGTAGAAGGTGTATTTAAATATCTAAGTATAAAATTATTAGAAGTGTGTAGAAGTAATAATTACATTAGAAGATATTTGTATGGAGTAGTCTAGAAGTTGTGAGAGATGTCTTGTAATTAAGCACATGACTTAAAGCTAGAAAAATCTAGAAGTTAGGAGAATTTTGTAATGCACATGTGCTTATCTCTAGCTAGTTCTAGAGAATTCTATGTGCTCTATAAATAGAGCATTGTTGTACTCATTTTGTGCAATGAAAATCTAATTAAAGCCTTACACAACTTGTCCGTATAACACCTCTCAACCATCCTTTCCCACTCTCTTGTCTAATTTACTACAAAATCTGACCAAGCACCCCAACATGTTCTAGGTTACAAAGGCTATACACATTAATCTGCTGTTTGGATGCCACAAAGCAAATGAAAGTAGATAATGCCAATGAAGTTTATTTTGTTTTTAAACATATTTGGTGTTCGTAGAAACTATGTAACTATTGGTAGGTGTTGGCATACTGCAAACTTCTGAGTTCGATTCTCTTAAAAGGCAATTTGGTTGCTAAAATTTCCATGACAAATCCAATGTGCCATAACAAAATTTACTCAAATCAGCTGGCAGATTTAGTTGCGAGCTGAGAACCAAGTCAGTGAAGTTGAAAGATACTCTTACGTTAATATAACATAGAGTGCGATTGCTTGCAAACGTTTTGCTATCCTGTTACTACTTGCTAGTAGCATTTATAGGATAATCCCCTTAGCATCCTAATAGAAAGCAATCAATAAAGAAGATTGGCACCTTTTATGCAATGATAATTTTGAAATTGGTGGAATAAGAATGTTTTTTTGTCAACACAGAGATCTCTCTCGTAACTATTTCAGCGGGTCAATTCCTACGTCTTTTTCTCAGCTCCCTCTCACAACTCTGTAAGTTGAGTTTACATATTTTAAGAGCTTTATCCTTTGTGTATGGCTTATAAGTATACTGGTGCGCTGAATTTAACATTTTTCTGTACTATAGGTCCCTGTTGGGAAATCGCATTAATGGTTCAATTCCAAAGGAAATTGGTGACATTACAACTCTTGAGCATCTGTAAGCATCAGTATTTTTTTTCCTATGGGAATAAAGGACGAATCATGCCATTGGTTTTAACACAAGCCATATTTTCCAGGGTCTTGGAAGATAATCAGCTTGAAGGACCTCTTCATCAAAACCTTGGAAATTTGAGTCGCTTGTTGAGGCTGTAAGGGTGCTAATCCTTTTTTATGTTTTCTTAAACTAATGGTTTCTTCCTGAGACATATAACTATGTAAGAAAGAATAAACTGCACTACAAGGTGGTGCTTTCACTAACAAACTTCTTATCTTAGATGCTCTGGTAGTTGAGTATAGACCGTTGACTTGTTAAAGTCACAGCTATCATGATCAGGAAGTGTTGCCGTAAGCATGACCTGCTCGCCTTTCAAAAAAAGAAAGAAAGAAAAAAAAGCATGACCTTGTCTAGGTGGTGTTCACGTATCATACAAGAAGACATATCAGGAATAAGTCTTGATTGCAAGTTTTGATAAAATTCAGAAACTTGGCTCGAACTTCCCTATTAACTTACCAAAGGGATCTTTGAAATTTTGTGATCTCTTGGAAGATAACACTGGAACAGAATTGCAAGTAAACTATGTAGTTTTCATGGTATACTGTTGAGGAACATCAAAGCTGAGCAAGCTCATTTTGAATTTACAACTATCACGATTAGTGTTTCCAAAGGAGAAATCAGTAGAGTTCATTCAGAAGGAAAACAGGAAGTAGAGTAAATAAAAATCCTAAGATGAATACCATTACAATAAGATCCTATGCCCCTTAAAATTATAGTGAATTTACTGTTATGTTTCAACCTTGAGGAATTTCTTTAATCTTTTTCTTTCTTTCTTTGTTTCTGGAATATTTTTAGTATGGTTGAATCTCTCTCTCTCTCTCTCTCTCTCTCTCTCTCTCTCGATTACATGAGTGTGACGCACATCACAATTGTTTTCCTGCCGCTGCATTTCTTGGTTGTCCATCTTTCAGCCATTGGGTCACTCAATATAAGGCATTCTTTCTTTTTGATCAGCAGATATAAAGCATTCTTTGTTTGAGGCTGCAATGTCAATAACCACTTACGTAGTTCAACATTTTCTTCTGCATGTTCTTGTAATGTTTAACGTGAACAAAACTAATGCGTCAACACCCATTCATCATTGGCAGTTTTCTACCACTAGTCCTTTGTTTCTCATGCTGTTTCAAGGGTATTCATATTGGATGGTTTCCTGCAGCTTTCTTTCTGGTAACAATTTTACGGGGACAATTCCAGACTCATTCGGCAACCTCAAGAACTTGACAGATTTGTAAGTGTGAATTATTTGACATTTCTTAGTTTTGAATTCCCTAGATTCTAAAACTCCATTGACTGATTGCAGTAGGATAGATGGGAGTACACTATCTGGGAACATACCTGCTCTGATTGGGAATTGGACAAAAATTGACAGACTGTAAGTATCATTTATCAGCAAATTTTTTGCAAGTTTTTCTCTCAATTACTATCATTTTGACTAAGAACATCTCAAATAATTGTGTAATCAATCTGTTTCAGGGACATGCAAGGCACGTCCATGGATGGCCCCATTCCTTCTACCATATCCCAGCTGAAGAACATAACTGAGTTGTGAGGACCTATTTTCATTCAAACCCACCCTATCATGTTTCGTAATTCTTTTCAAACCTAAATTAAGTTCTTGGGTTCATGAAGCTTATGGATTCAAGAACATGGTAGTATTAACCAATCTTACCGGAAGCATCTTAATTTTCAGGAGAATATCAGATCTGAATGGCACAAGTA
>BPLS01000532.1:1138165-1154393 GCA_019656275.1 Rhododendron kiyosumense
GGTGGGAAAGACCTTGAAGATAAAGGTGATAATGACACTCGTGGAATTTTTCAAATGAAATTCTTCTCTTGATTCCATTTGATAGCTAATGCATTTTAGCACATTCGGTTTTCTTAATTTGTTATGGCATTGCAACTCCCTTGTACCAACTAATCATTTTAAGGAATGAAGACCACCACCATGGAATTGCTAACATCAATAAAACTTGCCATTTTCTCTCTTTGTTATTTCTTGTTGTGCAAGGGTGCGTCAGAAGTAGAGAGATTTACATCTTGTAGCGAGCGCGTAAACAATACATGAGATAGTGTGAATAAAATATGTAAATCTCTTGTTGACGCACTCGCTACAAGATGTCAAAAATATACGAGATATACATCTTGTAGCGAGTGCGTCAAAAATACTTATTTGATCTTTTATTCGTGTGATATCTTTGATGTATTGGGCAGCCTCTCGTTATATTCATGAGATAGTGTGAATAAAAGATCAAATAAGTATTTATAGTCGTTTAACTATTCAAAACAAATTCAAATAAAAAGATTGATGAAGTATTCTAGCAATTCTCATGCTTTTTTTTAATGTGTTTTGTTCTGGAGCCTCTAATTTCAAATGTCTATTATTTTCTCTTTGAAATATTCACCTAAGATGACCAAAAAATTAAAGTGAAACAAAAGAGTGAATTTTTTTTTTATAACGAATAAAAGTAGACTGCACCAAGCAAGAAATCTCCCTGGGGAGAAATTCTTCAGTGCTGAGCGGGTACGGACAGCTAGTGCCGAGCACACATCTTGGCCGTCCAAACATGTTTTGGACGGCCCCAATCTGTTTGGGCTTGAGGGGGTGTTTTATCAGAAAGTCAATGCCACCGCTCAAAATTCATCGCACCTCTTATTGCTCTCGATCTTACCGTCTAAACTTTTGGACAGTCTTGAAAGTGTTTTTTTAAAATTCGGACCATTGATTGCCGAGACGGACGGTGAGATATTAAGCAGTGAAACAGAACGGTTGCTTTTGGAATTTATAAAAAGTCTTGAGTTATTTTTATTGTTACCTAACTGCTTTAGATGGAAAGAGGCCAATGCTCTGTTACCAAAGGATCAGGTCACATAATCCTTCCCTAATGGCTAATACTCTCCGCGGTCACGTTCAATTTGCTGCTTCCGCACCGATTCTTAATCATTGCTCTCATGAATTTTAATTTCTTCGTCTGGTACGAAATGAGACCCACGGCGATTTCACTTTTCGATCCAGGTCGTTTATTTTGTAGGCATCAACGTGTACTTCTATCATGCTAAAAAATCAACTCGATCGACCATCGGTATTCACCTGAACAAAACATGATTGTATGTTTCTCTTATGACCAATGTGACCGTTTAGTAAACGAGCTGAGCTTGAGCTCGAGTTTTTGGCTCGTTTGGTTCCACTAGGCTCGTTCGACAAAAGTTTGGCTCGTTAAAAGAGACTCGTTTAGTAAATGACTAAACTCGGCTCAAATTCAAATTTTTGACTCATTTAATAAATTAGCCAAGCTCGAGCTCGAAAAAGCTCGGTTCATGTCATTTACTGTCCTAGAGCCATTGGTGGTTATAGTTGAAGGGACATTCGTGTTGACTCTTTTGAGTCTCTAAACTTAATTCTTTCTCTCTTAGAGCATGGTCTCCGATAAAGTTTTATTTTCGATCATTACTCTTACTTTATCTATTTCTATCCGTGCATTATTATCTCCAAAAAGGGAAAAAAACAAAACCATAGCTCACGTATAGCTTTAATACAATAGTGGTAGTACTTTCTTTTCTCACAATCCAAACAAACCCTTAAAAATTATCTCCCATTATAATGCCGAGCCCCCGATGATTATTGCGTCTTTTGCCCAACATAGATAGAAATAACCCTCCCTCTCTCTTCCCTCAAAACGTTCTTCTTCATCGTAATCCATAACAATCGCCCCTTTCTTTAGTATGTCGATTGCTTGTCGTCTGGTCTTTTATTGAGGTTTTCCGCTCTCACAAAACCTCGTCGATGGACGCCAAATTGGTTTACCCTAAGATTGATCTCGACGACTACCAGCCCAATTTCCTCTCTCATGCGGTAAACCGATTTCTTCTTCTTCTTCTTCTTCTTCTTCTTCTTCTTCTTCTCTCTCTCTCTCTCTCTCTCTCTCTCTCTCTCTCTCTCTATATATATATATATATATACATACACACACACTTTTAGTTTAATTATGAGGAAAAACAGAGAACCATTTATTTGATCGATACGTGGAAAATTAAAATTTTGGAGCTTTGATATATAAACATGCGGATATTTATTACTTTTGTTGTGTTCATACCACCTTCAAGTTCTTTTGAGATCGTGTTTTATGGGGCCAGTCACGCGGGGTTTTGTCCCGGGTTTTTTGGGATTGGGTCATCAGGGATTAGTTGAGGTGCACGTAAGCTGATTTGGTCTGGACACGCTGAGTTATAAAAAAAAGTGTTCTTCGAACTTTTGGAAGAGGAAGAACGGATTTTTATTTGATGCAGGCCTTTGAAAATAGTACTTGAAATGAGTGCACGTGTTTATCTATTTCTGGATAGGAGCGAATTTAGAGGTATTTGCCACAGAAATTGAAGTTTAAAATTGCATACTGTGGCCGTTTTGTTGAAGCCCGCATGAATATTTGTTCAATGATTAGGGTTTTATGTGTGAGAGAAAATGAACACCCAATCTTGAATTAACTGTTCGTAGGAGTGATGAGATAGATTGCCAATTAGTTGTAGAATTAAAATGTTGTTGATTTGTGTAAATTGTAAACATATTCAACTACGAGAACCTAGAAGTAAAGGGGATGGACAAGTATTTGTAAGAATGTGTGTGTGGACACCCTTGACAACTGGTGGTTGGAGAATGTACTTTTTTTTTTTTGAACAGGAGAATGTACTTGTTACGTATTGGGAAGATAGTTTCAATTATCATACTAAAATTGTGGTTCTCTCTTCTTCTTTTCTCTGGTTCTCTCTTCTTCTTTTCTCTGGCGAAAGTTAGTAATATTAGAAGAGTTAGATTACCACCTTGGAAGAGGAGTTGAATTCCTTACCTCCATTCTTCTAGCACCTAAGTGCACCCCTTGATGCCATTGGGCCAAAGGCCTCTTGGCTAAAATTGTGGTTCTCTTGTAAGCTCATTTCATTCTCTTCTTTGGTACTAGGACAACATTCAGGGAAATTAACCTGTTAGTCTGTTACAATTGGTCAACTATGTGTAATGCTTCTTTTTATTTTTTCCTTCTGTTCTTCATATTGATTCTTGAAAGTATCAGACTATCAGTCTATGCTTGCCTTTTATTTCTCCAACTTGGAGACTTGTTTGTCGATGTCCTCTTCAGTTGACTTGGATATGATGTAACTTGATCAATATATATACACTAGTGCCAAGATGATTGAAGGGACACTAGATATTTCTCCCTCCATTCCTAAGTTATATTTCATTTTAGGAGTTCAAGTGGGAATTACAAGCATGAAAAACTCAGGGAGGTTACATAAGGATATCATTAATCACAGAACTACTACAAAAAAAACATAGTTTAGACTTCAGAAAGTTTACAGAATTTTGTACTTCTGACTGTTTAAATGGGATAGCTCTTGTGTGATGTTCTAGAATGGGAAAAGGGACTATCACTTTCGAAACCACTGATTCTTCATATTGACTTGTACTGCCTCGGTGCTGGTGCACAGGTTTCTGGAGGTGTCGAGGAACCCAGTGAAGGAAGTTTTTTAGCAGCAACAAGTGATATGGGGAACCAAGAAAAGACACTGTCAAGTGATGATGAAACCAAGCCACATCAACACACTATGGTGGGGGATGATGTGAAGAATGACTCTGGCCATGATAGCGTTGACAAGTATGTTTGTTATGATTCACCAGTTTCTGAAGAAACCGGGGTTTGGATACCCGTTTCCGTCCCACCAATGTCAGAAACTGAACGCGAAGAATGGAACAGGGGTTTCTGCTTGGCTGGGGCCTACTTCCCGGATAGTGAGATGGGCTGGAGTCAGTTTGGTGGAGCTGAGAAGGAGATGACTCTGTGGGATGTGGTTCGTGATATGCTACTTGTGGCCCGTGGGAAAGTGAATGCTATTGCATCAGGTGATGTGCATGCGTGCACGATTTCTTGGTTATCAAGTCATTTACTTGAGCAAGCTTGGAAAGAGATGGCTCAGACCCTAACGGAAGCTAATCTTGGTAACATAAAGGAAATGATCGAATCTGAGCCACCAAAATGGTTGGCTGATAGTGCCGCTTCTGCGTGCATGTTGTGTAATGTACGTTTTCATCCAATCATGTGCTCTAGGCACCATTGCCGGTTTTGTGGAGGAATTTTCTGTAATCAGTGTTCCAAGGGAAGGAGCTTGTTGCCTGCCAAGTTTCGCTCGGGGGACCCACAACGAGTTTGTGATGTGTGCTGTGTGAGGCTTGAATCAGTCCAGTCACACTTGATGGACCAAGTAAGTCGTGCTGCTCAGTTGCCAACGCAAGATCTGACAGACCTGAGTACATTGAGATCATGGCTTAATTTTCCATGGGGCCAGTCAATGGAGTGTGAAATTTATAAGGCTACAAATACCATTCGGGGTTATAATAAGGTAAATTCTCATTCTTTGATTGCTTTTCAAAGAAAATTTATTGTACATTCCATTGGAAGTATTAGGGGAATAAAAGTCAATGGCTTGAGTTTTAGGAATCACACAGTTTGATTTTGCACCTTGTAGCCTTTTTCTTTGAGTAACTCTATGGCACAAGCTTTCCTAGCTGTTAGAGCCTGTTACAGGTACGTTATTTGCACTCAGCTGCTGCACTGGGTACAGTTATCTGTTCCATCTGCTGCTGGAGTTTTACAACTCTATAGGTTCTATATGCTTGTTACTTTGCTTAAATATGTTGCTGCTGTTCCTCTCTACAGAGAAAAGAGGATACAAGTACTCAGATTACGAAGGTTAATGTTCATATGGTTCGTCGCATAACTCAACACTACTTTTTCAGGTTGGCTACTTAACACCTGAAAAATCCATACCAGATGCTATCTTGAAGCAAGCAAAAGGCCTTGCAATTCTTACTGTTGCAAAGGTTGGTGTGATGGTCACCTACAACATTGGAACAGGGCTTGTTGTTGCCCGTAGACAAGATGGATCTTGGTCCCCGCCGTCTGCCATTTCTTCCTTCGGCATTGGCTGGGGAGCTCAGGTGAAATATATGTCATAGTTTTACACTTGCTACTAAAGTTCCAAAACCTCAGCTCATTACAGGAAAATGTGTTTTTCATGTATTGCAACTTGCTTTTGTCTGTCATTACACTGTTTTCCTAACAATTTACGGAGAAACTTCTTTTTCTCGGAGAGCTCTTATACCATATTTTATCTTGACCACATAGACGGTGGTAACGATCAAATGGCCTTCTTAGCGGAAGTAGTCAAGATTCTTTTTTGTTTCTAACAACTCAATTTTAAATGTGAATAACGTATAATTCCATCTTATTCATCTGTGTGTTGGTGTGTCTGTGTGCAAGTGCAAGTGCAAGTGCAATTACAATTACATTCTGGGTTTTGTTCCCAGCACTCACTTTTTATTGGCTTTTTTGCTTGGCAATTCCGCATTGAAGCTATCCCTTCCAAACCAAGATGTAGGTAGAGGATTGGGACTTTGGGTGTCATCTGTTTGTCTCTTTGGCATCACTAGTTGAATGAGTTTTGTTGTTATGCTGTTTGCACAACCTTTTCGGACTTTGTTCCATCTAATGTTTCCTATTCTCCAATACCTTTGCATTCTACATGATAACATGTTCCAGCCATCTTGTTCCACATTTAGCTGAACTTGGGACATCTTCCATTTCTGTCTATGCCATGCTTAGAGTCCTGTGTTTCACTCGTCCCAGAGAAAGTAGAAGGGTCATTCGTTAGGTAGCATGATAGCTAAGCACATAAAAAACTGTCAGATCCTTTATAAGATGAATCCATATATCCCTCGACACAAGGATTACTTCGGTTTAGTTTGGGACACCTTCCAATGTCAGTGTAATTTTGTGCATCATTCGCATCCCTTTTCCATGACTAAGCAAAATAGGAAAATATTGAATATTTCTAAACATCTTACAGTTGAGTTTCGGATGCTCAATAGATTCCTTGCGGAAGTTATGCTAAGTTCCAGACATAACAAGTGTGTACAATTGATATGAGCTCAATATCTGGAATAAAGGATTGTTGGTTTGTATGTTTGCAATTTCGCATAATTTAGTTTCATCTGCAGATGCACTTCTTGGATATACTATGCATGTTTTCATTTCCATTCTCAACTCATCTATGCTTCGGAACTTAAACAGGCTGGAGGGGAAGTAACAGACTTCATAATTGTGTTGAGGACAATTAAAGCGGTGGAGACATTTAGTGGAAATGTGCATTTCTCAGTTGGAGCTGGTTTAAGTGCTGCTGTTGGCGTTGTTGGAAGGGCTGCTGAAGCAGATATCCGTGCAGGTGACGGGGGTTATGCTGCTTGCTATACATACAGCTGCAGTAAAGGTACACTTATATTTGTTCCCTTTCTTTTTCGCATTAACTCCTGTTACCATAAAAGATTCACTGCTGTGTTGTATACTTGCATCTTGTTGATGGAGCAATAGTACCAACTGCAGTTTGGCAATAAGCCAATAACTCAAGTCGTCGACATAGATTGTACTTCTTGCATGCCTAATTGCCTTTGATGTGCCACTAGCTTGTGGGAGATTTTTGCATGTGTAGTGGGTAAAGAATTAAAGATGCATCATGCACGGCGTGGGCTAGTTTTTTTCCCTTTGTCCTAGTAGCTACGTACTTTCTCCTCCTGATTCCACATGTCATACTGAAGGATTCTTTTTCCTTGGGCACAAAAACTAATAAGAAATACACTTTGAAGACTACTTGCGAGTTGATTATAAGGGTATGTTTGATCCTCAGAAAAAAGGTACGAATTTGCAAATTTATGTTGCAAGATATGTATCTTGGTTTCATATTGTTTTAAAGGACTTATGATGCCTGACTGGTTTGTGAGGTCATCTGTTTGCATGCTTCTGCTGCTTTGGTTATTTGTTTTTGCGCCTCATGCTTTTTATTTGGAGCCTGTGTTTCCAAGCGCGCTAGTGTTTCTGTGTTGCAAGATATGTATATTGGTTGCATCTGTTGCATGCTTCTTCTACTTTGGTTATTCGCCTCATGCTTTTTCATTTGGAGCCTGTGTTTCTAAGCGCGCTAGGGTTTCTGTAAATATCAGGGGCATTTGTTGGATGCTCGCTTGAAGGGAGCATTGTTACCACCCGCTCGCAAGAAAATTCCAGGTTCTATGGCAATCCATCCATTAAGGCATCTGATGTACTTCTCGGATCGTTTCCTCGGCCTCCTGCAGCTGCCATTCTCTATCATGCACTTTCAGATTTGTACCAGAAACTTGATAGGTGATCCCGTAAGGAGGTTGGAGAGATGCCAAGTGCTCCGTTCGGTGTGGAGTTCAAATTCAGATGTCGATTCTATCGCCACCTCCACTTCTATCTTACTATTATGATTCCGATTCTATTCTTTGTTCAAATACAATTGCAATTGGTAGCCACCAGGTGGTTGTACAGCACGAAGAAAGTGAAGTAAATTGGGACACATACTCCCCCCCGTTGTACATATATTTATATGGAAAACAACTCTAAATTTCATTGTTGGGAAGGAAGGTTCTTCATTGAAATGGTGATTGCTATTTGGGTTCGTCGCTAATCCTTGGAACCCCCGCTTATCTCTCTCTCTCTCTCTCTCTCTCTCTCTCTCTCTCAGTTTAAACAAATCAAACTCGAAGTAAATAGTTAACTCGCCTGGCTTATGATGTTTAAATATGAGCTGCTCGAGTGATTACTTAGATCGTCCGGCTTATAATGTGTTAAAATAATATGGGATGCTCGAGAACATTCATGATTGATTCCATTAAACTACGCTGGAGATTGGCCCTAGTGATAAAGCCTGAAGCCTAGTTTGCACATACTTATGAAGCTTGATAAATTTTCAGCCTACGATTGAACAATCGACTCAAAATCAGCCATTAAACTTGTATTACGTTGCTTGCAAGACTTAATGTACAATGGAGTCAAACAAGATCGACGCATATTAATGTACAAATGGCGTTGGGTAGAGCTAAAATGGCATTTTAATCAGCAAAATTTCATGCATCACTATTCAAACAGGGGGTTTTGTCCGAAAGAACAAAGTGTTCACAAGAGCCAACACCGTACCATTCCCATTTTGTGCCATTCCCATTTTGTGGGCTTTCGGTGCAAAGCTAGTGGGTGCACTGCACGGGTCCAACCGTCTGTCTGTTCAAAAAGTGCAACCTTTTTGTATGAAATCCCTCAAGGCAAAGTATCGGTAGAGTTGTGCTATCTACTCAGATAAAGGAGTACATAGTCCATGCACATATGGTTTTAAGACCCATTTCAAGTCCCACAAATATGATCGGAGCTGCTCATTTGGTTTAAAATATTTCGTTTAGAATTTCTGTAAAAAATCAATTCAACAAGATACCGGTAAGGATCTTTACGAAACATCTAACTTTGTCCTAGAATGCAAGTTTAGCACAAATAGTATTGCAGCTATGTATGGCTAAGGAAAGTGAATGAACAAACACTGTTATGATGACCAAAATGGACAATAGTTATATATAAGTAGAAAGCACAGTATAATGCCAAAGTGTGTACAATGAATCCACCCTATCCCAATTCCAGTTAAACCATTGAAATGCAGTCCAATTCACATTGTCAAATAGCAAATTACTTTCAAGGAAAATGACGACTCAAAAGGGTGTGCCAAACCTCTCCTGTTTCTCAAAGATTTCAAGTTAAAATGTCTACCAAGAAGGATTAAATGGTTGTGAAATTAATCACCCCACGCCTCGAAGAACTGCACAGTATAATTTTAAAATAGAAAAGATGGGCAAGAGAGTTCAGCTTGACAGCCAACATTAGGAAACCTTCCATCTTTCCTCTTGACCATTTCTTCACCTGCAAATAAAGCACGAATTAATTGACAAGAAAAACGAAAATGCACTACAATATAATGAATCCAACATGAAAAATCCACTGCAACAAACCTGGTCTTTGAGCTGCTCCCAAGAGTAAGCTCAAGATCATCCGAACCAAAGTCCTCATGAATCCTCTCTCCTTCCCACGGCTTCACCAACCCTGTTGTGTTGCTTCCAAAAGCAAACTCATCCGACATCGAAATCGCTTCACGCATTGGGACATCAGCAGTATGGTCAGCTCCCGCCGGAATGGCAGGAGAACAGGTCCCGCTTTGCCCAGGCGTCCACATGCGGGAGCCACCACCCGGTGTAACCCCAAATGGGTTTGAGGAGACAAGGCTGAACGTTGGAGACGTGGGCCCGGAATGCGGGACCCGAATCCCAGAAAACCATTGGGAATTGTGAAGGATCTGGCGGCCAGGGCTCGGTGGGGTAGAAGAAGGAAGCAATGAGTAGTGAGAGCTGCTGCCCCAGCCCATGAGGGCACAAGAGTCATTCCGGTCAGTGTGGATTCGAGGGGTTCTGGCAGTTGGGGAGCTCAACGGAGGGGTGACGGGGGCGCTGATTGAGCCACCACCATGAACGTGGAGATAGGGAAGCTTGGAGGAAGAGGGGGATGAAGAGGCGGAGGAGAGGTTCTTGAGCCACGGGATGAGGGAACTGCCATCTAAATTAGGATTTACCGTGTAAGAGGAGGACACTGGGCTGGGAAAGGAAGAGGAGGCTGGGCTAGGGTTGTATGAAGCACCGGGACTTGGTTGGTAAGATGAACATGGGCTTGCTGATGCAGATCCACCTACCATGTCCATGAGCTCCACAGGCTTGCATCCCTACATGAAAGATAACATTAGTTTGAAAAAGAAAAACATTAATTTCATTACCAGTCCAGGCATCCGAGTATAACGAAATTCCAGAAGTAGTACTCACAGCATCAAAAGTTTAGCATGTTTGAGACTCGAATATGCAAACCTAACGTTATGATTGTGCTTCAAATGCGCTCTTTGCATGTCATAACCCTACTACATAAATTGCTTAGGGTACAACCATTCCCCTCCTTTGAACTTGGCAACCTACACAAGCCTTTATCATATGATCTCCTATTCTCCAAAACCATTCTCCACAATTTTAACAAATTGTCCATGATTTTTATGCATATTTTGTCGTGAATAAGGATCACCCTTAATTGCTGCCAATAAAATGATTTTGCTTGCATTACATTGCTCTGGGCATAACGAGTTATAAAAAACAAGTCCATCATCTCTTAGTGAGAAAGAAAGATAACACCACCATGCATGCTCTAGATATGGAATGACAATATATATTATGGCTGCGAAGCCACAACTCAAGGTAGAAAATATGCAGCAAAACGTCATTCACAAGTCATGTTCCAGTTTATACATTCTACATAGAAAGGTAACTTCCTCTGGTTACATATTGGTGTTATGTAAAACATGGATGTACATCGTGTGTTTCTCAGCAAGAGAAATAACCAAGCTTATGTTTCGAAATTTTCTGTAAGTTGTTACCATAATGTCAACCATACTTTGTTACTATGAGCCGGTTTGGCTGATACCCAGCAAGAAATTCACATCCCTGAGGGGTTGATTGATTGAATGTACTACGCATTATAGAGCTTCAATAATAGAACTGTACTAAGTTTTGACCACAAGGGCAAACGGAGAGGGGGTCACCAATTGGAAAGCCAAGCCGAAAATGGAAAAGAGGCACTTTTTTGTTTTAGAAAATTAAAAAGGACTTGTTGCAGCAATAAACAAAGTAAAGAGTTTAAAGACCACCCAAAAGATGTTGCACCAAATCCAAGAGAGAGAGAGAGAGAGAGACTCTGAGAGAGTGTGAAGTCCTTTGATGCCTTTGTCCTTTTGGATCTAGAAATGACTAAAGCAGGCAATTGGGTTGAACGACAGGGGGCTATGCATGTGCTAGTCTCAGAGTGAAGTCATTGAGAGCTTTTTGAACCAGGGAAGGGAATCTTGAAGAGAAAAAAGAAAACAGAGAAACAAACAGAACAGTTTCAGAGGTGAATCCCGAACCAGATCTAACGTACGCCGGGGAGGGTAAGAAAGCAGGATAAGAATCTAATCCCTGACCGCTAAAACAAAATCCCAACAAACACCACCTGTTAAGATGCGCCATCAGCATTTGCGCCAATAGCACAAGCACAATCAAGACTTTGTTTGGGAGAGCTAATATCCCTTCTTCTTCTTCTTCTTTGATTAACTTAATCACGAAAAATCTTTGCTTTTTTTTTTTTTGGGCAACTACCAAACAGCTTACTTGTTTTTGGGTTTTATTTTAGCCACAAAATCACGTAAAAATCACCCCCCCTAAAAGCATGTAAATTAACCCAAAAGTTTAGCAAACAGTCCCAACTTTTTCTTTTTCCTTCTCAGATTCATGAAGTAAAAAGAGTAGCCTAAAGCAGCTTAGCTTAAGCTTGGCTTTCTTCCATCCCAAATACAGCCTACAGATCCGTTTGTTGTCCGTCGTTTATTTTGTTTTGTTAGCTTATTAATAATTATGTAAGCAAATAAACACAACTGTTACCAAACCATCCTGCCCATCTAATTGTCCTTCCTTATTTAAGTGGTTTTTATTTTAGTAGTAAAAAAGAACACAGGCAAAGGTAATTAAGTATGATTGCTGTCCGGCGCATTATAAGGTAATTAAGTATGATTACTGTCCGGCACTATAATGCCCCACCATATGACGCCCAAGTATGGTTGGTGCTGCCAAATACAAATTGCTAAAATGCGCCACTGCAAGACCCTGCAACAGCCCGATGTAGAAAATGCTAACAAACATGCAAAATGATCAGATCACTTCGCTCGCATTCTCAATCTCACAAATTTAAGCAGTTTGAAATGTTCGTTGTAGTGGCGCAACGGCCGATGGAGCTGCGAGCTCCTTGGGTGTCTAAGTATCAACGAGTGCTTGGGTCGTTTTAACTGCTATCTGGGGGTTGCTAAACGAACTAAGTACTCGAGATTGAGCTCCTGTTTGCTTTTTAAAAACTCGTTGAAGATCGATGTGTTATAAAACAAACAAGAACATTTTCTAAAGCTCCATAAGATTCAAACCAAACTCGAACTAACTACTACTCGGCTCGAGCAACTTACTATGTATAAAAATACAAGCTACCCGAAATCAGCTCGATTAAAGCTTGTTCATGATCTACTCGTTTCATAACTAACACTAAGCCAAAGCTCGAACATATTTTGACGCTCGCTCAATTTTTGAGACCAAGTTTGAACATCCACCGGCTCAGCTCGTTCCGCTCGTTTATCATCCTAGTGCTATCGTGCGCCTCGACGGAAGCAAACTATAGCACAACGAGAGAATTGAAAGTCGATTGAGAGAGAGAGAGAGAGGAGAGGTACCTTGCGATAGGTGGTGCCATCGGTTTCGACGGCCCAGCCGGCCTCGTCGCAGAGGGCTTTGAGTACCTCGTTATTGTCGCAGTGCTTGGGAAGCTTGTAGTTCCCGTACATCCTCAGCCCCGAAAAGATCTTCGCCGCAATCGCCCTCCGCCTCCTCTCCCTCCTCTTGTTGTTCTCTCTCTCCTTCCACGATGGCAGCCTCGCCCCCGTCGTCATCTTCCCTCTCTCTCTCTCTCTCTCTCTCTCTCTCTCTCTCTCTCTCTCTCTCTCTCTCTCTCTCTCCAACACAGTAGATCCTCAAACCGTGTTAAGAAAACACTCGATGAACAAATATGCTTCAGACTCCCCTGTATCCCTTTCTAACAAAATGATGAAAGGAAGTTCGAAGAAACAGCTAAGAGAAAGAGAAATTCAAGGTTTCTATCATAACCGAGCCTAACAAACAAGTTGAAGAAGCAAAAAAAAAAACTAGCAAAAGGAAATTCAGCTGGAAATTTTTGCTGAAGAATCAAAACAGAGGTGGTTGAATTGGAGTGTCTCGAGAAATCAGTGATCCCAAAAGGCTTTCGTTGATCGGAGGATTCATCGTGTTTGGAAACTGAGAGTGAAACAGGGCAAAGGGTCAAAAGGCGTTCTTCCTTCTTCTTTTTCCTATGAGATGAGAAACGACGGAGGGGGGTGGGTGCTAAATAAATACATTGGGTTCTAAATAATTGCCCTCCTTTGGATGCCTTATTTACAAACTTGATTTGGGGTGTTTGAGAGCTTAGTTTTGGAATTGACCGAGATGGGTGATTAATTTTAAAAATTATAACAAAAGAATTGAACACAAAATATAAAATAAGTAGCGTCGAAAAAATACCTGACCACAAATTTAGGGAGAACGAGGCTAAGTATGATTATAAAACGAAATAAATTTCTCGAACACACATTATAAATTGAACACATAATATATTATTTTGTAAATCAGCTACTCGAGCTTGTTTCGTGTTTGATTTGTAGAAACTCTTTTAAAATTCACTCATTTAGTTAATAAGTATATACATTTAAACTCATTAAAATTTTAAATTTATTCATACAATTCCATCGCTCGACTGGTTCAATCGTGGTAGACAACGGAGTCCCCGTAGTGCATAAACGCAATTCACTATTTACAAATCCCTTTTTTTTTTTTATCTATTATCTTTCACCCTATGAACTAAAGGTAGCGCATTTTTTTATTTCGTTTCGTCAACCGATGGCCTATTCTCAAAGAGACAGGGAAATTTAAGTCCCATTGGCCCGTTTCACTTTTGTTAAAAGTGGGTTTTTGAAAAGAAAGGTAAATTTCAAGCTCAAAAATCATGTCTTTATGCAAATAATTTTTCTTTTATTATGGATCTTGTTTGATAGATCTCATTGAGATCTTTAATACAGTGCAAAAAAAAATTGAAAAATAACTTTTCATTTTCGTTATATTTGAATTTAAAATTTGAAAAAAATGAAATTTTGGAAAAAGAAAGGAAACTGAAACTGCTTCTAACATTGTTTTAGAAAACTCTGAAAAAGAGAAAAGGTATTGTCAGAGTGGGGACCGCTGGGTGGCGGGGAACGCGTGACTGGGGCGATTGGAGTGACGTCAGTTTGCCACCTGGCAACATTAAGAGCCTCGGCCAGCAACGGTTTCCTCACTCTCAAGTAGACTGCAAGATATTTTCGGTGCCGAGCAGTATCACGTGATAGCATTCGTCAGCAATTTCGACCGTTCAAATATTTGAATAGTCTAAATTTATTCTTTCTCTACCTTATCCCACCACTCAATCTCTTATTTTTCTCTCTAAAATTTAAATTCAGACCGTTCAAAATACGTTTGAACAATTGATATCGTCAACAAAATATTGCGTGTATGATACCCGTCCGGCACTCAAAATTTCTCGCGGACTGCAGGCTACCCAATGAACAGCATTAGCCAAAGGACGATTGAAAAAGAAAAAGTATTAGCCAAAGCATAAACATTATCACGTGTCGGAAATTCGGCGCACGTGGCTAGTTGAGTGAGAGTTTGCATTGAGTTGGGGGAGGACGAGATGACGTGGAGTCATACTTGCTCCTTTCACGTGACCCCAACACAGCCTGACCGATGGAGATACTACTAAAAAATACGTGGAATCGGAGATGATGATGGGTAGTGGCATGCGCAGTATCGTGTTATGCACTTTTGAACTGTCCGATTGTGCATTTAACGGCTCAGATCTTATCTTGACAATGAACGAATTTCGATCGTTGATTGTCGAGATAAAATCCGAGCCCTCGGATACACGATCCAGCACCAATCCGAAGTCCAGTTATTAGCCAATCTAGTTGTACCTTTTACCTTTCAAGAGAACATTTGCTTCAAGTTTATATAGAGAGCCATCGAACCCTTTTCGATTGTTTACACGCTAATTTTTATGTTAACCTTCTACTGATATATACAATATTGAAAAAAAAAATGAAGAGAAAAGTAATACTAGTACTTTGGTGACTTTTTTGTTGATCGGCAATACTTTCTTGACTTGACTTCCAAGGTTTGAATACCACATAATTTGTCAACAAAATATTGGGTGGAACGTGTGTCATGGGTGGAGCGTATTCTATTGGTACAATAGAGACGCGTCACACGATATCCAAAATACAGTACTTAAATGTCATCACAAACTGATTTTAAACAATTTATCTTAGAGAAATGATTTGGCACTTCTTTAAACATTTGTAGGGGAGTCCCGTTAAAAAAATACTCCAAAATAAAATTCCAAAATCAGCAGCCTTTTTTAAGTAGAAATACTAACTACTAAAACTGTCAGCTGTTTAAAATAATGTACTCAATAACATACTCCCTCTCTGTCTTATATGATTGATAGTATATATATTATATAACATCAGCTTGGAGGCAGTTGCGACGACTGGACTTTCGCTCAATGAAGTCACCCCAAATTTTTTACAAGAAGCAAAAAAATACTCGCTCTGTCCCAATTTATTTGTTCCTTTTTTAACTTTTCAAAAGCGTTGACCTCTAAAAGAATTGTCTATAATTTTTAATTCGTAATATTTTTAATATGTAATATAGATCTTGTTTAGTAAATTTCAATTAATTTTATCATACAAAATCTTCAAAATCATAAAAAATATTATACAATGTAAGATATAAATATATTTTTGAAAGACACGAATTTCGATAATTGGACAAACAGATTGGGACGGAAGGAGTATACTCCTAGGTTTGTATGACGTAAAAATATATTCCACTTCTAATGTAGTTCAATGTTTTCAATTTAATTAATCTTCTTCCTAACTTGGATGATCTCTTTGGATTGTTTTTTACTCCCAAAGAATCTTAAAATGACCCGTCGTATTTTCCTGCTCAAATGGAAATCTAGACGCTGATTGTTGCAGTGCGAAATACCATATATATTAAGCTTTTGACAACAAGTCAATCAGATTTTGATGACATAAATTCTTTGAAATTGTCTCTCTCCCAACATCTAAATTTTGCTCCTAATAATCTACTAATCTTACACTTGACATATTCAAGAGAAGAATAGAAAAGCACTTTTGGCGTAAAAACCAGTAGCACGTTCGAGTCCCAAATGTATGACCAGTCAGCTATATAAATATGTATACACACAGGGACGGTTCAAGGGATGTAAAATTTAACGAATGGGGAGTGTTCACACGCATATGTAATGAAGAATAGAAAAGCACTTTTGGCGTAAAAACCAGTAGCACGTTCGAGTCCCAAATGTATGACCAGTCAGCTA
>BPLS01000532.1:1157809-1169829 GCA_019656275.1 Rhododendron kiyosumense
TCTGCAAAATATGTCGGGTATTACATTGACTGTGTAGGTTACTACTTTATAACAATGGAAAGGAAAAGTGTATGTGACTTTAAATTGTTTATTCCAAGTGTATACATCTTGCAAAGTTTATCATAGATAGATGTGGATGAGACTGCAGGAAGCATAACAGGGGAGCTGAAACTTTTAGCTAGAAGATTTGGACCAACTGTTTCTACCTGAGGAACCGAAAGAAGTGCCGAACGGACATCCAAACAGGTCCAGCCTTTTTAAGTCACTGGCTCACAAGTCACAACCATTTTTACATCCATAACATCAGTCCATAAGCTGATCAAAAAATGTAAAGATTCATAAGAGTTGAAGGAGCAACTAGATGGAGTGATGGACAAACAAGCCAACAACATTGGGGGAAAAAACCACGCCCACGTAAAAGCAACATTGTATCAACCCCATTCCCAGACCCAAACACAGACACACATTTATGCATGCCGACCTATATATGCAGTTCGAGTATGTAGTTTTCAAAACCATCAAGTCAGAAACTGAGGGTCTGATAAGAAAGAGTTTGAGAGTAACCCGCTTAGTTAACAAACATCGGGTTTGGAGTCGAGGAAGCATGGAGAGGAGACTATTCAAGTGAAGTTTGGAACCATATATTAGTTTTCTATCTTTAGATTACCAATTAGAGAATCACCAACGCCTTTCAGGTAATCATGAATGCCCATGTCATCCCCACTATTAGATTACCAATTGGAGAATCACCAAGGCCTTTCAGGTAATCATGAATGCCCATGTCATCCCCACTATTAGATTACCAATTGGAGAATCACCAAGGCCTTTCAGGTAATCATGAATGCACATGTCATCCCCACTATTAGAATTATAGCATATTCGGTATTCCCCATCAAGGTTAAAGTAGCAACCACCCTTGGGATTATGAGTCACTTTCATTTGAGACCAACGGTATCCATTTCCTTGTGCAGAGATAACCATGGAATCTCACTTTCGGCATCTTTCTATGCTCAGAGGTCCAGGATTCTCTTTTATGATCAGTGCTCATTTCCTTGGTCTTCCATTTATCCGCCATTACTTGCACCAAATTCCATCATCACTCACGCTAAGAAGTTCTACTTCTGTTGTGCTTTTGATACAGAAACAAAAGCGTCGCAAGAGCAAGTATTTCAATGCCCTTGAATCACAGAGCGAGGTCAATCACTTCAATTTCAAATACCATTTCACATGTTGCCTCGTATCAATAAGGAAGAACAAACTAATAGACCTCGCAACACGGAGGAGAACCATGTGTTTTTTCCCTTGCAATTTAGCGTTAATTGTAGATTAGTCATCGCGCTGATAATTTTTTCTTTCTCGGTTCAAGTAAGATAGTGCAACAAAAAGAAGCTTGAAAATCTTCAAACACGAAAATGGGGACCAAATTCGAAAGAAAACAAACCAAGACAAAGTACTACTAAGAAAATAGATGATCGACCCCTAAAATTGCTAACCTAGAACAAGTTAATATTACTAGCAATTAAAATACGTAACCGAGAAGACAACAAGAAACAAGATGCGACCAAGATGAGTGCAACTGAAATGAAATGAGAACGTTGTGATTAATGTGTGGTAAGACTTTGCGAAATAGAATTAGAAACGAAAACCTTCACGGGATGGTAAGGTTAGCACCGACACAAGATAAGACGAGAGGCAATAAATTAAGGTGGTTTGAATATATCTATCGCACTAGTTAGGAAGAATAATAATATAGTTATGGTAGAAGGTGGCATTAAGGGGGAGAGGGAGACCAAAGTTGATAAATACGACTATGGAGAATCTTCATAGATGAAAACAAAAGCATGAGATTATGAACAGATCAATTGTAGGCGAATTGTTCTCACTCTGCAGTTTCTTCGTTATTCTTGCCGGACTGCTCAACCGTGAACAATGCAAATCAGAGAGAGAGAGAGAGAGAGAGAGAGAGAGAGGGGACCACGAGTGCATGTAAAGCCGACATTTTTACAGAAAAAGGTTGTATAATTGGGAATTTGGGACCACTCACATCTTGAATTACTCCCCCACTAGTTAGGACAAAATTAGTGGACCAAAGTATAAACTAATCAAAAACTTTCTCTATTACTAAAGGTGTTCGTGTGGTAAACCGGGGATTTTGGGTGTCAATTAAACCATAATTATCCATTTGCATAAGAAAAGTGGGTAACAATCGACTAATTACCTTGGTTCTTCTTCGACTGTAGGATTCTTCTTCCTCTGAAAACCCTAGCAAAGTCGATCCATTTCCTCTCCAAAACCCTTTTCTGCTAAAAACCACCAAATCAAAAATTATGATCACTGAACCAGCATCCAGATTGAAGTTTGGCTCTGACCCAGATCAAAGATTTCCCTATTTTAAACAAGAAAGTGTATAATTATAAGAGATGAATACATACAGAAAGAGAATGAGAAAGAGTAGACTTTCTGAAAGAGAATTGCACTCGCATTTTGCACTGTACCACAGGATAACACCGCTCCCATTTACACACTCACTCACAATAATGGTGGAATCCACACATATGGTGTGTGCGGGTTCAACTTTTCTTATGAATGTGGGTGCGTGATTGGGTGTGTGAATAGGTGCAGTGGCAGAAGAACTCTTTCGAAAATGGGTTCAGATTCGGTGTTTCACACTTTATTTTTTCCGATATCCCGCAGTAGAAATGTGTTGTAAGAATACATCAATCGATATTCAACGACTTCAAATTTTTTTCTTGACTGATTTACTCTTGAGTTCTAAAAGCTAAACAGAACCGATCATCGAAACCCGTCTGTGAATACATACAAAACGAGTGCCAAATGCAGAAATCCGTTTTTGAAACAAATCGCAACTTCAAATGCGAAAATTAATATCAACCCAAGATGGGTTCAGATTCAGTGTTTCACACTTTTTTTTTTCCCAATACTCCACGATATAAATCTGTTCTGCAAAAATATCAATCGATATTTGATGAATTTAATTTTTCCCCCGATTAATTTAATCGTTAACTTCTAGAAATTAAACAGTTTCGATTTTAAAAAGATGTCCGGGAAAGACGTAAAAAATGGGTCTCAAATGTAGAAATCTGTATTGGAAGGAAATCACAACTTGCACGTGCGAAGTTAATATCCACTCGAACAGGCGCCTTGTAAATGCGAGTATTTCTTTTGAAAACAGATCGCATTTTGAAGACGCCTGAGTGACGGCACCGTTGGGATTAATGCCAGCAACCGACCTCCCATTTTTGTAATTTTAACTGTTGTGAGCTAAATTTTATTTTATTTTTTTTGCCAAAATATTATGAGGTTCCATTGATAGGAAAAATAGTATATCAAGAAGAGCAAAATTCTCACAACACAATAGCCGAATCAAGCCATAAGGGAGAGACCAATAAGAAAGCACCACACTTCCACTCTCACACACAAACCTTCTGGGCACAACATTCGTAGCAGAAAAATTGCAAAACCAAACAAATGGAAACTCTTGAAGGATGGAAACAGCTCCATCAGGGGTAGAAAACCAAAAAAAAAAACGCAGCAAGAATACATTCATGAAGTTTTAGGAAGTCTTTTAGAATTCACATTTCGCATAAGGACACGAACACGGATACAGACAAAACAATTTTAAAATAGTTTCTCTAAAAAAGTCAGCTTGGCCTTCTTCTTTTTTTTAATTTTTATTCAAAATAAAATAAAATAAAATAAAATCTCGCCTTTGTAGAATAGGTAATAAACCCTAGAAGATGAAAACCTAGGATCCATGGCGTGACAGTGCAAAAACAATTAAGGGGAAATTATATTAAGCCCCCTTGAACTATCATCCGGTGGCACTTTGCCCCCCTTAACTTTAAATTTTAACACTTAACCTCCTTAAACTACTATTTGACTTCAATCTAAGACCTTCCGTTTGCCATCCGTTAGGGTTTTGGATGGAAAATTTCTACTTGACGTCAAATTTGAAACCAAAGTTCGATATTGCCCTCCTATGAATGAAACAACACGTTCAAACATCAAATTCTTCTCACTCTTCCTTGTCTTCTCAATTCCATTTCTCTTTTCTTAATCATTTTCTCCGATGAACTCTACCATCGCCACTGCCGGCACCACTACCTTGCGTGCTCTCTATCACTAGCCATCCCCTCAAATTCATCCAGTAGTTGTATCAAACCCAAAAACACTCACCTTGAAAATCAAGCTCTTCGATCCCGATCCTCCCGGCAAGGTGATTCGCGACGGACTCCTTCCTCGTCAAATTCATGGCGACCGTTGCCGTGTCCCCAAACACTATCAGGATCTCGGTCGACATCACCAGCGCAAGGTCGAACGGGCACAGCTCCCTCTCCAGCGGCAAATACACATTCAAATCACACACCGCCACCAGCCCATTCGTCTCGCTCGACATCACGCTGATCAAGTGGGCCCCTTAAGCCTTCGCGCATGGCACCAGCCTCAACAACTCCTCACCGTTGAGTCGCTCTTGTTGTTCAGGACGATGATATCGACACCAAATCCCTATATCTATAACCCCTATCTCAAAATCCGACCCGAAATCCTACTCCTTCAATAACCTGGCACTGTAAGTGGTTTTTAATCAAAGAAACTCGATTTTTTGGTGAGATGCTTCCGGATTTGCTCCGTATAACGGTGACTATATCGGAGAGGGATTGGAGCGTTTTGGCTTGTATAGGTGAGAGCTTTGCGGAGAATCCGTGGAAACTGCGTGGGATGTGAGGGTGGATTCATACCAATATTTGTGGGTGGGGAAGATGGAGGGCTTGGCGTGGTGATGGAGGGTGTCGAAGGGGGAGATAAAGGAGGAGCGGACGCCGGGGGAGACGAGGGTCTGGGAGATCTTGTGGGCAATGAAGTCGAATTGCCGATGCCGGAGAAGAAAAGGGTTTGGGTGAAGAGGACGGTTTGGGGGAGGGAGAGGTCTGGGGGTAGAGGGAGATACCCCATTGTTGTGGATTGATTGATCGGGGCTGGAGAAGGATTTCGAAAAGGGAGGCGGAGGAGCTGGGGAAGGTGATGCCAGTGGTGGATTTAGTGAAGGAATTGGTAAGGGTAATTATGTAACTTCATTAAATCTATTAACAGAGTTAAGGGGATTTCAATTATGAATAGTTCAAGTAGGTTAAGTGTTAAAATTTAAAGTTAAGGGGGGCAAAGTGCCACCGGGTGATAGTTCAAGGGGGCTTAATATAATTTCCCCAACAATTAATTTTCCCAGACCCCAACTTTTTCCCATTCCCCCATGTTGGGCAGGTATTCAACTCCTTGTGTTGGTTTGGCAGTTGGCATGCAACTTCTCTATCTTCCATTTTACAACTTCTCATCTCTCTTAAAATAAAATCCAACAAGTCAAATGTAGCCCTTCAATTAAGGTGAAATTAAGATAGAAACAACATAAATACTACTTAAGAATTTGTTCCCTGTTTAGCAAAAAAAAAAAAAAAAAAAGAATTTGCTCCCTCTTTATAAGTTCTTAAGTTTGAAATTTTTAAGGCGATATCAATTCATTTAGAGTCAATCCATACAGATTACGCAAGTGCCGGTAGGATTGGGGGTCCAAGGATTGGACTTGGGGGGGCGGCTATCCCTTCCCGACCAAGGGGGCTCCGCTCCGGTCTTAGTCCGACGATCGAAAACATTCACTTCGTAGAGCTTATCAAGTTGAACAACTATACAAAAAATTAGTTTGATCGGATATCTTTAAGTGCCTGATCAGAACACATATAACTTGCCAATAATGAGTTCTAGTAGATTTAATCCAGTGTTTCAGATCCATTCTTTTCAAGACAAAAAGGTTTCGATTAGGCACTTAATGATATCCGATCGAGCTGACTTTCTTACAAATTTGTTCAACTCGACAAGTTTTACGAAGTGAACGTTTCCGATCGTCTGAGCGAGACTGGAGCGGGGCCCCCTTGGCCGGGACAACACGTTGCTGTCCCTTCAAAGGGACAGCAGCCCCCCCTCCCCAAGGATTAGTCGATGTGCGGATAAACTGATTCGAATACCTAAGTTAACGATATTAAAAACACATAAATAATTAATTGTAATTAATGTTTCTTAAGGTGTTTTGTCTGTACATGACTATAGACACTAGCGGTTAACATTTGACCAGCTTCTAAACTAACTACTACAAATTAAAACAAGCAGCCATTTGATCTTCTCAAGATCCATTCTCACTTAATTAATCGTCCCCAAATGATTACCTCTCCATGCATGTTCCATGTAAATCTATCCACTTTCATGGCCATTCTTTCTGCCACCATTTTTGCCGCCACAAACCAAATTATTCCCCGGTCTCATGGTTGCACATGGAGGAAATTTTAATTTAACAGGTTGAGTAGATCTCAACTAATTAAATTCAATCCAATTAGAGTACCCCGTTTCGCTAAGAAAAATAAGTACATACTTTTTTTTGAACTAAAGATAATATATTCCGAGAGAATGACTTGTCTCTTAAAACAGAAAATAAGTCTTTAAAAATAATTAAGAACCTTAATGGAACAGTGATCGAATTGATTATATGTTGATCAGCTCAAGTCGTAGCTTGATCATTTGTATACACTAGTGTTAAGTGTCTTGAGTTGAAGTGAAACAAGCAATGAGTTTTAAACTATACTTAGATAATGAGTACTTGATCATCTCAAATGAAGTACTGTTAACAAAACAAAATTAACACGAGTGAGACTCTAATAACTTTTGTTAATTTAAATTATCAATACTAGCTCTGGGGTACACGACCCAACATCCACTTCATCTGCTACGAACCCAAATAAACCAGTAACTTGTTAAATCTCGAGTCGCCTCATTCCAAATTAGAAGTCTGCACGGGTGATCGTGAATGTATAATAAATTATGTGGGCTACTGCTACTCATATGACCTCGCGCGAAATCACGTTCTTAGATTTAAGTTATTGAGCAGTCTGAGCTAATGGTAACTACTTCGTAGTATAAAAAAAACATGTATCATGCATGTAACTGGAACTTCCCCACAGATTTTTCATAGAGCCTACTCAAGTCTATAATAACGCTACATATATTACTGTGGCACCCCAAATCGATCCTTCATACCCTAAGGCCCCGATCAGTCGCACGAAAAGGATGGAAAAAGACAGAAAAAATTGATTTTTCTGTAATTTTCTGTGTGTTCAATTATCAAGAAAGTTTGTAAGATCCACGACTTCAATTTTCCCAATGGAAAACACTTTCCTGCAAAATAAGTTTTACCAAAAAGGAGGAATTCTTGTTTTCCTGCAAGATTTCTTGTCAACAAAACACACAAATTTATTTTCCTTTACTTCACTTCACTTCACTTTTCTTGAAAATCAATTTTTCACACAACATTTTCAACAACTGAACTGAGCCTAAAGTGCTTTTACGGTGTTTGGATGCATTGTTTGGGAATGCATTAGACCAAGGCAGAATCTTGAGAAATATATAGGATTCTGTTTTTGGTGGAAGGGTAAAAAATTCAATAAATAGTAACTCAATTTACAGGAGATAATTAAGCAACGCAAAAGCAAAGCTACATTGATAGATAAACCTTGCACTAACTCTATTCAAAAGATTTTTTTTTTTTTTAACGGTGAAGAAAATTTCATTACTCATAAAGATCAATGGATGAAATCAGTAGTACAATATTGGGAAAAGAAATATATTGATACCAAGAGCAGACTCTAGGAGTCTTCTCTACTCAGCGAGATTAGAATGCGGTGTTTGTGTTCGCAGTTGGTGCTTGTAAAGCGGGTCTCGGTTCGTTGATCTTGGAAAGCTTGAAGTATATTATTCCGTCACGCTTCATTATGTAAGTCTCATGTAATTTACATGCTTTCGATAGAGCTAACATTGATATCAACTGCGAACACGAACACCATTTTCTATTCTCGTCAAGGAGAGAAGACTACTAGAGAAGATTATTTGGCAGGAGCATCACTCTTTCTTTTTGTGTGTATCTCCAATATCTGCAGGACTATATTTTATATACTAAAGTTCAAGAGTTCAAAGTCTCCTAATAGACAAAGATGATCTATTATCTTAATTTGAACTCTCCTAACAATAGATATATATAAGAAGTCCATCTTATCCTTCTAACCAACCCAATCACATAACCTATGTGGATAACCCATGTGGAATTTGGGTCCGGTCTAAACCGACCCATTTTACTACCAGAGAGAGATTCGAAGAGTACAATAACTCTTCTACTATTGTTACTCGCTGAACTAAACCTATGTACAAGCCACTCAATTTTTTTTTAACACAAACCATCAAAATTAAGATGTTAATCTCCTACAACTAAGAATGCATAAAAGTCGTAACAGTCTCCTAGCAAGATAATGTGCCTGATGAATGTTCTTGCGCTCGATCTTAGTACTAGTCTTGCAAATAGATAGCTTGGAAATCTCTCGACTGATCAGGTTGATCATGAGTTAACAAAAAAGTACCACCAAAGACATTGAGGATTTAAACTCATTCGAAGAGCACTTGAAAGTATTAATTACTCCACTTAGAACCCTTTGCTCCATTTACTCCATTCAAAATATTCAGAGCATATCCCAAGAGCAGTTAAAGTTTATAATCAGAGTAAGATTTATATATAGGTCAATGAATCATAGGGTGGCTAGTCACTTAGACACTCTAGCCTAAGCAATTGAGATCCATGATCCATGCATACTATTCAAAAATCACCATAAATACCCATGATCTCCATCTCCAACATCTCCCACCAAAACACCACCACACATCCACAAATGGCCGGCACCACCAGTCTCCTCCTCTTCACCACCCTTCTCCTCCTCCATTCCTCCTCCTCCACCGCTGTGACCGTCCATCGCCGATTCGCCCAATCAGACCCCGCCGCGATCGCTGAATTCCTCAACGGCCACAACACACTGCGGACGAGCTGCAACCTCCCCCCGCTCCAATGGAGCATGACGCTAGCAATTTACGCCAGGTGGTGGGCGAACCAGCGGAAGGGCGACTGCGCGATGATCCACTCCAGCAGCAACTACGGGGAGAACATATTCTGGGGGCAGGGGGACGAGTGGACGCCCACCGAGGCGGTGCAGGCGTGGGAGGACGAGGCGGCGTACTACAACTACGGGTCGAACACGTGCATGCCGAACAGGGACTGCTCTCATTACACGCAAATGGTGTGGGGCAGCACCACTAGCGTCGGGTGCGCGAGGATCAAGTGTTTGAGTGGTGATACGTTTATCGTGTGCGAGTATGATCCGCACGGTAATATCTATGGACTGAGGCCGTATTAGAACGTAGTAATGGGTAATATTAGGTGACCAACTTCCTTCACCTTCCAGTTATTTCATTTGATCCCCGTATGGAGTTTACTCCATTTCATGGGCTAGTTACAATCCATTTTGCTTAATTTTTAGCACGTTTTGTTTTTATTTAATTTTTTTTCTGTTTGTTAGTTTTGCGCCAAATTTTTGTGGATTATTGATTCGTCTCGTACGAATCAAAAAATCAAAAAATGAGGCGCAAAACTAACAAATGCGAAAAAAAATTTAAATAAGAACAAAACAAGGAAAAAAATGTCCTAAAAATCCTTAGTGGAACACCACCTTAGTTTACTTGGCCCGGTAGGAAAACCATCTAGCTATCTTGTGATAATGTTTCTCTTCGGGATGTGGATTTTGATCCGTCCGATCCATGTTTGTTTGAGTTTGTCTCGGAAATGAATTGTAGCCCGAAACCGATACGGTGTTTCAGATTGAAATAGCAGGCTGTACCATTGTTGATCTCTCTACTTTAAACTGCAATTTTTTAGAAAATAGTAGTATTATGTTAAAGCACGGTCCTGAGACCAAAAAGGGATTTTAAAAGATTTAAAAGGTCCATTGAACGCCTCATGACTATGCGATGTCATAATAGTTCCGAACACTTGTCCCGGATCGACCTCCAAATCCTAATTGCTCTAGTGAATACTTAAAGAAAATAAATAGATGGAAAAGAAAAATAGACTCCACTAATTCTGTAAAAATCTCTCAGAGGTTCGAGCAAAATAAGGAAGTTGGTGAATTTTGTTTAGTTTCTGTGTATTCTTCTCAAAGAGAAAAATCAAAAAGTATAACAATGAGGATTCGAGTTCAAAAAGACTAGCTAAACGTTGTCTCTGACTTTAGAAATTAATCAAAATAATAGATACTAGTCTTTCAATGCATGCAACGGGAACAACGCTTGGTCTCAACTTGCATGGTTCAACCAACTTTTCTTTGCGTTGTGCCCAAACGAATGGCTGTCACTTGCATAAGTGGAATTTTTAATGATAATAAAAAAAAATACTGCAATTTGGATGAATGAACAATTTTTTCCCAGCCAATGAAATGATTGGACCCATCTAAATCATGGGCCTTCAAGTGGATCCACATCTGCTTTAGGTAGTTGGGCCGAGTTGTTTAACCCATACTATAACACAGTTAGCCCAATAGCAACAACAAATTGCTGACAAAATATGTTGTTACGAATTTTTTTTGCTTTTTTCGATTTTTCAACACGAGGAATCCAAAAAACATAGAATTCATAACCAAAAGCTTAAAATTATTACGAAAAACAAAAACTACTAAATGTAGAAAATGAGTTCATGTGGAGTTAAAATAAACAAAATTCATTCTAAAATCACCGATGCATGCACAAACACTTGAGCAACGTACTCAAATGTAAGTGCCCATATTGGGATCTGGATGAATGGTTTATTTATCAGTATTGTTCACAAAGAAAAAAGGGTAGACAGAGAGAATTATATTAAGAGATTGACTTTCACAGAGTTGTTGGCCGTGGTGATGGTCTTCTTGTTTTGATCTTCGTTTCAAGAGAGAGAGAGAATTTACGCAGTCATCTACATCCATTCATAACCAGGGTGGCTATGTGGATGAGGACCAAGCACGATCTCAAATTATATATGGCGGAAGACTTTAAGGGATACCTAGATGAAATTCGCAAGCTGGAGAGTTAAGTTTACCTCTGAGTTGTTTCTCATCCAGCTTTCTGTTGGATGTCGTGTTGTTTGGTTTATTGTCTTTTTGGGAAGCACTTTGTGTTTCTCTTACCCTTCGATGTATCCCTTTTGAGCTTAATAAACTTTTGTTTGCCCAGGAAAAAAAAAAAACCCTTCATCCGTTGAGAATATATCCGGTAAAATCGGGATGATACGTAGTCAACTTCTTTATCTTTAAACCCACTTCCTAAACTTTGATCTGTAGCTAGCCGTCACCCTTGAGTGGAATAGCATTTACACCTTTAGCAATCGTTCTCGAAATCTTTACTTGCGCACAACGAATAGTATTTTCTTAGCGATCCATCACATAGGAAAGAAGCAATTAATATATCTATACATGCCTAATGGTTGACAATTTTATTTTTTTTCATAATTCAGACATTTGGGCCAACTTATCCATACCTTTATTAATTCTGGGGGTTCTATTTTCCATCGCATACTTACAAGAAGATCAATTAAAGCCGAAATAAAACTCCATATAAACTTATCCCAAAGGAATTAATTACACTTGAGAAATTTCGAACGTAAAACCTTACAAGAAAGTAAATCCCTAAATCATAGGCCTCCCGCCAACCCTTGGGGTTATCCCTAATGGTTGACATTTCAACGGCTTCTTAAAACAACAACAGTTAGAGATTCTCCTCACGTTTCAATTTCAATCATTCCCTAGTCATTACTCCATACATCATAACTATGATTCATCGAAGAATTATAAGACAATTGGCATCGTTCTGCTAATTAAAATAAGTATTTTATTTTTTAATTAAAAATAATATATTGTAAGAGAATGACATGTCTCGTAAAGAAAAATAAAAATATTTAAAAAACAATAACTTTAGGGGAATGGGCCTAAAGACTACGATTTCTTAACACAACTACAGAGAACACCTTAACTCCATGCATGAAAGCAGATATAAATACCCATATCTCAACAATCTCAACCTCAAGGTCCTCAACAAACACCCATAATGGCCAACACCAC
>BPLS01000532.1:1199829-1291824 GCA_019656275.1 Rhododendron kiyosumense
CATTTTGATTTAAAAGGAATCTTGAAATTCTGGCAATGCCATTGTTTCCAAATGGGGGGTACTTTCTTATTTTCATTAAATAAATTAAAGTAAAGGAAAGGTAAAAGAAATGTTTAAAATGTAGCCTTTACTTAACTTTAGAGAATGAAAATAAGTGCTGAGAAGCTGTGAAGTGCTGAGAGCTGTTTGCTGAAGCTGAAGAGCCAACCTGAAATCTGCAATTTTGAAGAATGTTATCGATAACATTCCATTTGTTATCGATAACATTGGTCGCATTTTGGTGTTTTGAAGAATGTTATCGATAACATTCCATTTGTTATCGATAACATTGGTCCCATTTTGGTCCAGAAGTTGTCCAGACCTGAGGGTATCGATAACATTTGGTTGGAGTTATCGATAACTTGCTTCTCCGGGGGAATATTTGAAGGATGTTATCGATACCTTTGCTTATGGTATCGATAACATTGGTCTCCAGCAGATATTTTTACTGCTTTTTGGACTTTCCATTTATGGAATACTTGCCACTTTTAGTAAGTTCAGGGATATTTTGAGGAGAGAAAAGACTGCCTTGTATAAATAGGCCTCTCTCTCTCTCTCTCCCTCATATTAGAATAGGTAGATGTTTATGTTTTAAGTCTTTTTATTCCTAGAACTCCATTTTCATTGCTTTCAAGCTTTTGTCTTTAATTCCTTAACAACTCAAGTAAGTTTAGTTCGTTTATTGTTTTCTCGTTTATTAATGTTGTAGCTACTAGTTGGATCTTTATATAAATCAAGTTTATTTCCGTTTCTATCGGTTAATCATGTTTTCTTCCTTGAGTATGTTTTCTAGTCTTTTTCCTATGTGTGAGTAGTTAATTGGTTCGGGCTTGGGGTGAGATGAACCCTACAAATTAGTCGTTTAAATGGTTCCGCTTAAACTATAGTTCGATTTCAAGGTTTTGAACGAATTAAACTCATGATTTCCTGCACTGATCATGGGGTTGGTGGCTTCTTTGATCAATGAAGTCTATCGCCTTGTGCAACATGCTCGATAATCCTACGCGTGCGAACGATCCATTTTCGTCTCTCACTTGCGTTAAATGAGTTCAGTTTGAATTAATGCCTTGAGTTGAGTTATAAGTAGTCTTCAGTTTTTAATTCTTCAAGTGAAATCCGGACGGTTTCGGTTCACTCATGAGTTAGATGAAGGAACCGTTTAATGGCTAAGTCGTGGGTGAATCAATCCCTTTGACTCGACCACTTTTAATCTAGTTTAATTTCAAATTCAATTCTGTTAAATCAAACCAATCACCAAGTTGGCCGCTCGAAGGCCTCGCTGCATACTTACTACCTAATCCAAATTTGCTAAAGACGACTTCTCTGTGGGAACGATCCCGGTCTTACCGGTTTTATATGCTTTCAACGACCTAGCCCTTTGCTCGGGTGCAAACCTTATTAGAGGATAGGTTGCGGTGGTAAGCAGTCCATAACCCTAACACATAACAATCTTATTTATATAGACGACTAAAATATTAAATAATTAAATTAAGCAGCGTGAGACTAATACTATAATCTAACACTCCCCGCAAACTGGAGACTCTCCAGCTTGTTACCTAGCAACCAACGAAACAATTACCTCAACTACTAACAGTAATCACTAAAACAACCAACTTGCTAAAACAATGACCAACAGCAACCAACTTCAACTACCAACCTCAATGACCAACATGAACCGACTAAGTACCATCAACCAACTACCAACGTCAATGAAATAGATAACAAAACAATATATGTTACCACGCTTACCAAAAGCATGGCCAAAAATCCGACCATAATATCCAGAATCACAGCTGCAACCATGACCATGGCTGAATGAAGAACCAAACCAACCAGAGACAGCGGAAGCAGAATTAGAATTAGATTTCATTGCAATAACTAATCACGGACAAGAAATCAGCAATCGACCAATAGATCAACCCACCAACAAATCAACTATGTCTACCACAGAGTCACCAACCAACAACGAACCCAACTTCAACAACCAACTATCGAATCAACTAATCAAGTAACCAGACTGAGTACTATGTAAAATAAGTAGTAAACAAAAGCAACCCAACATCATCTACAAAAAACGAAGACCAACATCAAGCAACATTATCCAGTCCCGACAGCTCATAGAATTGGTCAATAAACATAGTACTCAACAGTAAAACCAAGAATCCTTACCAATAACCAAGACCCAAGACCTCAGAGTGGCAGATTACCACTTTAAACCAACAATGTAATTGAACAGAGCCGTCTACAGACTGAAACAGGAGTCGCTGATGAACAGTAACGATGATATTTTAACATGGTATCAGAGCTTAGGCTTTAGGACAAGACTCTCTTGCTTGATTGCCTTGTTGTTTGTGCCATAAGTGCACCTTGTTTCGTTATGATCCCAATGTAATCGATTTTTGGTTTACCTCTCCACGTGTGGGTCAAGGGGTTGCATACTCAAGTGAGTGTTAGAGCTTGTCCCACTTATTAATTATTATAACCTACCAAACTAGTATATGCGCCTGGAAGGCCACTTCACTCATTACCAATTAGTTTTAAATAGGATGCTTTAACAAAAAATCAGGGTAAACAAATGTGTTAATTCAGTACTCCATTACTATCAGTCTCCTGAAAACACTCAGGATGGGGAGGTGAGCATCCCATCCAAATCACAAGCGGTAGAAAGTGCAATTTAGCAAAACACCAAGTGAGTCAACGCATACCCACCTAGAAATAGCAATGAAAATAACCAACAATACCTCATCATCACCATTGCATCCATTAAAACAAACAGGGATGTTGCATTGACAAAAAAAAAAAACCATGACGTGTAACACCCTTTTTTTTCCTTGAAAACCGACAAGTAACCTTAAAGATAGTACGTACCTCTAGATGCCACTGGAAGGCAGTAACAGGATAATTGTGTGCTTGAACTGTGGAGACATAAACCTGATATTAATCCATATTGAAAGAAACATCGGGATGTAAACTCTGGTTAGAATATCAAATAGATGGATAATTGAAGAAATAAATAATTGCATGTAGCCAATACCTTGTTATCGGAATCTGCACTAATCGTCAAGATCTTGAAGAAATTACATAGGTCCAAGCTGTCAAGAAACTTTTCTGGTGATACACCGTACTGTTGCATAGAGGGAATCAAAATCACACATATAAGCCATTGCTAGCTTTGCAAATCCAAGTATGCCCATTATTTCTAAGCAATATAAGGATCTGGACAAAAATAAGGAGAAAAAGAAACAAGACAAAGAACTAGTCTTCTCTTTACAGTGCGCAATGCACTATTTGTAAAAACTAACTCATAACAAATCATAAAGTTGTGGTGGAGCAGAACAAGAAGGATATAACACTAAGGTAATACTCGATCTCCCAAAAATTAAGTTTTCTCCAGGTCAGGCCAGGCCCGGCCCTGAGATTAGTGAGGCCCTAGGCGGTAGTCGAAAATGGGGCCTCTCATTTTTATTATATTAATAAACTTTTCGGTATATGTAACAAAACAAAGTGTGGCAAAACGGTTTTTAGTTGCTTTTTTAGAGCCTTAGAATGTGAGTTCAAACCATGCAAGTAGCATTTCAAATCCTTTTTTGTAAAGGTTCAAAAATTGATGCTTAAAAATTGAAAGGGAGAGAATCGTCGAACCTACGTCCCTTCGTCTCTATTTGCTCACGCACTAGCCATTGGTGTTACACCAAACTTCTTTTAATATGATATACATACATAATATTTAACCTATTCTACTATTTGGGGGCTCCGTCATTGGGCCCAAAGAGGGAGGTCCTAGGCAGCCGCCTAGTGGGCCGGCCCTGCTCCAGGTATTGATCTTCCTTTGCCATTTTGCATCCATAATTGCAGTTGAACCTCGAACTAAAGCAAGCTTTCACAATGGGTACCGTTATCCGTCCATCTCAATCAATATTTCCAAACTTTATCAATGCATGCAAGATCTACCATCTCGACAATATGTTCAGTCCTAGTCCTTGTTTCAAGGTATCAACACATGTCGACCTCAACGTCCTCAGTTCCACAATACTCATCTTGCGAAAATGCTATTTCTCGACTATTCAAATTTCCTTTCAATATGAAGATATGCTTGAATCAAGCACAATATACACAGCTATCCTACCTTACTATTATGACTAAAATGACTATCCCTCCTGCACTACATATAACAACATAAGAATCAGAATGTTTGCTTTCGTTCTTTCCTGGCTTTTAGTGGCAAGTTTTACTCCTTTAACATTCCAACTTTTCCACAGGGTTATATTCCAAAAATTTAGTTCTGATCCTATTTCTTAAATTCTCTTGATTTCAAAGTCTCTCCAACATTAATGCTACGTTCACCCTTGCTTTTGTTCCATACCATAGTATCTCATCTTGTACTTAACCGAAATGTCAACATATGAGGTCCATGCAGAATCCTATTTTTTTGCCAAACATTGCATATGATTCTAATACTTGTGCAAGATGCTATGTCATAGTGTGCGGTAAAGGCCGAAAGGGAGTACCTATCTTCCATCCATGTAAAATGCAATAGATTTGTGTGAGCTTATTATCCCTCAAATATTACTAGTAAAATGTGTCCAACAGAATCCCGATCATCCTCTCTTTAGTCAGCACAAAAGCATACATATTACATATCATCATATTCCATCCAATGAAGTTTCACTATATTCAATCTCTAACCATCCCAAACCAATAATGTTTTGATACGAAACATTTGCAATCCCCATCTCTGCCATCACAATTATAGCTTAATACATATATGCCACAGTTTTCCAGTCTTCATACCTGCAATAAATGCCTCAACATTACCCTCCCTCCAGTATAAAAAATCAATCTAAAACAAGGTTCCAATCATCATCCATGCCGAAATAAGTGAACATTTTATTTTCTCATCTTTATTCTAATGAACAAAAGATTGACACAATACAATGTTCGAACCTTCATCCCCGTCATAAATAAGTCACTTCTTTTTTCAATGTATTAAAAGTTTCTTCCGAGTCTCTGGCCACAAGGCCATATTAAATCAAGCCCTATGCCGAAATCAGTGTATGAGCAATGATGACAAGTTGACAACCATATCACACCAAACCGAGCCGAGAAAAGCAAAATAATTATGGAAATAAATCATGTAAACAATCATTATCCAAATAATTACGAAAACCGTATACCTTTGTAACATAGTTCCTTCAATATTTATCTCTTTCATGTATTCGAGTGTAGATGCCTGATCTGATGCTTTAAATTATTCAAGAATGTTATTGTCCTATCACAATTAATAGTATGTCATTACCAGTAAAAGTCTATCAAATCTTCGAAAGTTATATTAGAAAATGGAAAATGCAAAAAGCCCTTTCTTAGGACAAAAAAAACACCACCAGACATAAACTTAAAATTACATTAAATCTAACTGATATCACATTAATAAACTAATACCAAATAAATAATCCTTATTCAGCAAAAGAAATAGTAAAAAAGGCAGAGCTAGGTTTTCAGAGGCTTTTCCCCTTTGTTTGTGCCATAGTAGCACTTTATTTGTTGTGATCTGTGAGTTCCGAATCCTTTGTTGACCTCTCCATGTGCGAGTCGGGGGTTGCACATGAGGGGGAGTATTGAAAATTGTCCCACATCGGTTAATTATCTCCTCCAAAACTAGTATATGAGCTGAGCCAGCCTCTCCACTCTTTGCCAATTGATTTGGAGTTGGATGCCTTAACAAACTGCAAATCATTTTTTGTTTTGTTTTGTTTTTCCTGGAAAAAATTGGCATACTCAACAAGGAAACCATTCAAAAAACTCTCTAAGTTACAGAATGAAGGTTAAATACAAAAATGCCCTTCAAAGAGTCCAGTAACGATGACAATAAATCCAGAGAATCATACTCCAAAAAGAGTGGATCAGTAATTATGATTTGAGGTGAAAGGCAAGAATATTAGGATCAATGAAACTGCTTATCAAGAACCCTTTGCCTTCTAATTAAGGAACTGAAACTTATCAGCAAAGACAATGAAAGAACAAGGACAATAAGCATAAGAAAACAACAGTTCGAGAAAAGCTACAGTAAAATATTCAACATAGGCTTTCCAAAAGTTCCTTATTGAGGAGGAATAAACTTTGTAGAGGTGGGAAAATATTTCTCACAGCGAGACGAATTTCTGATTCCGGTTGAAGAACTGAAAGGAGAAGCCCCTGTGAAATGCAGCAAAAACTTGGTCAATTTGATCTAATTTAGAACAAGGACGAGGCATAAGCAAGAAACAAACGCCATAAACACAAAACAACAATTTCTATTAGGACAAGAAAATTAGAACTAGGAAGCAAAATATCAAATCCTATACAGCATACACATAAATAACCGGTATTCAAACACCAAAATGTGGAGATACTTGGCATTTCACATTTGTTACATGCTTTAATGTACTTAATCTCTCTTTCTTTAGGTTTTCAAAGCGAACCAAAAGGTCCTCAAATAAAGAGAGAAACTAAAATCACCAAACGGCTTACTATAAAAAGGATAAAACAACATAGATAGAGAGTAATCAACTGACAGATGGTGCAAACTTCGAAGATTTGGAAGCTGTTTCATAGATCAAGAATCGAAGGCTTTCTTCGGCATTAACATTCAGAATCCTGTTGCTTTCTGATCGAATTCCTCCAGCAATATTTCCAAGAGCTTGCAATGCTGCCTGTGATTTCCATCCATCAACCATCCCAAATCAAAACAATATTGTTAAAGTAGATTTAAAGAAGGTAACACAACTTCTCAACCAATAGAAATCAAAAAGTTAAGGACAAACACCTCCTTGATCTATGAACTCACTGTGATAAATCAATGTTTATCTTTTCATTAGGTTTGTTGTGAAAAGTTCTCATATTAGCAGAAATGCAAAGGCAGCTCAACAAGACCGAAGAGCCTGATCAGGGAACAGGTCAAAACGGCGATGCAACACATGGAACAATAAGATTAGCTCACCAGCTGTTTACCACGCCCATGCTGATCAAAGGCAGCATCAACATGTCTAGCAGTTGGGGGAGAGTTCGAGAGTAGAAATGTTGCTCCTTGGATTGCTAGAAGCATCATAACAAAACAACAGCAGTAGGAAACAAGAAAGGCAGATTGTTAAAACAGTAAGGCCTGATCACAATAGGAGTGTAGAATAGTCAGGGAAGAAACACACATGGAATTCAATACTTCAGAGATTATTGGTGTACTCAAACTACACATTCTTTCTGGAAATTATCACAAGAGAAATGTGAATAAAACGGAAAGAAATTGAACAAAGCACAAAGCGTTAGCTTCCTGTGAACCCAGGATAGTTTCGTTTCATGCTAAAACTGGAAAACTCTACTGATAGGCTGCATCTCCCTTTTGGCAACTTTTCACTTATACAGTAATATCAAAGGGCTATGGGGGGCAGAATGATGCAGCACTGGAAAAACAAAATAATCAAAAGTAACACCTACACTAGAAGTTGCATCATCTGAAAGCTTCCCTAACTGCATCTAATCATTATATAACAGTTTCTACATGCATTTGTTAGTTTATACTCTATCAAGAATTATCACATAGCTGCCTTTTCTTTTTTTTTTTTGCCATTTTCAGAGTGGAGGGGGTACAAGCAAATTGAATTAGACGTAAAGAGAGTTGATCCACCCTGAGGCATTGATTTTGCCGGTATAGAGGCATTACTTACTCATCCCTATTTGACCCAATGCTTCAACTGTGCACTCAAATTCATCTGCATCTTCACTTTCCAACAGCCCAAGCCTTCCATCAATAGCTGAAATAACAGTTTTAACACCTAGCATACAGAATCCCGATCAGTAGATATAACACAATGATCTACCAGATGCTTTCATCTACCCAAAGACTCCGAAAATCCTACTTTTCTGGCAAGGACTTGTAAGCCACCTTTCATTAAAGTTGGGGCAACTATAGTACAGTGTATTTATGCAATTTGCTTTCATATTCTCTACATTATTGGTTTAATGTGTAAAAAAAACTATATACAGCAGTATAAGGAGTAATTGAGTACAGTTTGAGCCCTATCGATTATCCTGCAAATCTTTGAATACATACCAAGGTACAAAGAGAAGTTATTTAGCAACAGACAGCAACCTGTTTGCTTTGCATTCAACTGACACATCCGCACCACCAAAAATCCCAAGAAAATCAAAGCCTCTTGTAAATGGTTCAAGTCTAATTTTTTAAACATAAGAAAACAAATAAATTCCCAAAACATCAAGAACTTCAGGAGTTGCTCAAAAGGCTTACTAGACTCATCGATAAACGTAAAAACATCCTCCTTGGACAAAAGCCTTCCAATTATCGTCATTGCTCTTGCTCTCAAAATTGATCAAATCGACCCATTGCTGCAGGAAGATGCAACTTCTTTCATGGCACGAAAGGAGAAAAAAAGATAAAGAAAACAGAAGTGCGACTATTTTTCCATACAAGTACCTTATCAATGAAGTATTTGAAGAAGGGTAGTCCTCGATAAGAACTCTGTGCTATGCTGAATTTCTGCCAACTTCATACTCCAAATATAAATCGTCATAAGAAAGTGCCTCATAAACCAAGCAACAACACAGGAATAACAACAAAAACAATTCAGAAATAATACAGCAACCAACATGCGACACAAATGCAAGGAATGAGAAACACAGTCTTGTCTTCCTAGAAGTTTTGAAGGCCTGTGCATTGCTTGGTCATGTAAAGAATAAGATAAGATCATTACACCATAGAATGTTGACACACCTGACACCTCTAACCTAGCTTAAATTAAGATGGTGCATCAGTGAGAGCTAAAAGTTTGGAACAGGTAATAACTGACTTCATAAACAAATGACATGATACAAGAATCGCCCATAAACCATGTTGCAAGCAATGGCACGTACACATTGGAATCGATTGAAAATGTACATTAAATTGACAAACCTCATAAAAGAGATCCAACACACTCAAAGTTACGAGTGTATCATTCAAGTTTCTCGGTTCTGCTTCCAATAGATTAAGCAGATTTGAATTGTAAATTACAGATGCCACGGAGCTGGAAATAGAGAATAGCTTCACAATCAAAGCCAAAACTCAGACGCGTCCTTGAAACATGTCGAAGAACAAGTGACCACGTAAAGAAAAAATGGGTAATAATATCAATATTGTAGAGAGTGGACACGACCATAACTTAGATAAAAAGGTTGTTCTTGTTATCCTTGTCAGTCTTAGATTTAAGAAGCCTGGGGGGAAATGTCATTCAGTGAAGATGACCTTCTCTAACTAACCTCAAGGGCACTGATGAAGGCTGACATATCTAAACCAGTAACAAGGCTAAGATAGCAACATAACGACATGACTAACACATATTGCATGTGTCTAAGTACCTATGCTTATAAATGGCTAAAACATAATCAATGATACTCCCTCCGTCCTTTTTTAAAGTGCCCACCTTTGTAAGTCAAACTTTTTAAAGAGAGACATTAATTGCAGTTAAAAATTGTTAACTTTTCTGTAAAACCTTTTCTATTTAATTGATGCATTTAATTTGATTCTTTGGATTTGGAAAGGTCAATATAAAAGAAAGGGCTAAATAGGAAACTTACTAAGTTTTACCCATTGACTTTTCAAAATGGACACTTTTTTAGGGACAAACTAAAATAGAATAGTGGACACTTAAAAAGAGACGGGCGAGTGTGATATGGTATGCAACAAATCCAACTGAGCAATTAAAAGATTCAAAATCAAAACTAATATAGGATCACGATTTAAGAACCACAATTGCCCTCCAAAAAAATGTGGGACCAACTGACCCGACTTGATTTCATTGTCGTACTATCTACCTGAACACTGCTTGACAACAATATTGACACACAAAACATTTTCACATCAACCTTTCCTATTGGTGTCGGTGGGTAGATGCTGTGAGCGAAATGAATACTTGTGCCAACTGCTGCCTAAAATGCATAAACCTAAAACATGAAATATGAAATATAAAGTGCCATACCAACGATGAGCATCCTGCAGCTACATTTCTCATATGTGTAGCTTCATTGACATTAGCTGGAAAGACAATACCCTACACACACAAAATAGCAAGCGGACAACATAAATAAATATTAAAATTCATAGGAAGTGATTATACTACTCACCGCAACATAGGACCTCTTATGCTCTCAATACACAACTAAATATATAAATCAATGAGCTTTCACCACAAAGAAGAGTAGCACCCAAGTCCTTACCAGTCCTTCTGGAGAACCAGCAAATTTCCTAATTACATCCGTCGAGGCAGTGGCAACTTGTTCATCACTGGAGACAAGGAAAAGTAATTGATCTCACACCCTTATGATTTATAGTTCAAATGGACACTAAAGTACATAAATGCACTTTGCATTAATCAGTTAACACAATAGTCAACACAACAAGCTGAGTCCCAAACAACATGAACTGTTCAACATAAGTTTCAAACCTCTAAGCAAAAAACTTAACTGTTCAACATAAGTTTTAAACCTCTAAGCAAAAACTTAAAAGCACATGCCTTTTACTTGTTATCACCAAAACTATAATCAAATGCACTGCTCACACGACTCAAGTGGTAAAACAACAAACACGATAAAACATCAGACACAAAAAACAAAAGTCATGGAACCACGTTCACTTCGACAGGACCATCCGGAGCCATGTATGCCACCATAGTCTTGACCATCCCCTTGGATGGGCAAAGGAACCCCCGACTCCACTCCAACTCGGTAGATTCCATCCAGCGCTGCGGGACGGGCACCACGCGCTATCCAATAACGATAGAAAAATCCCTCAAATCCGTCCAGATGATCCCCATGAGGATAAGCACGGTAGTCCATAGCCCTAACACAGTTTTCCGATTGACTAGACAATAGCATCATCAAAATTAACCCCCTGCACATGAGCATCATAGATCCTCTAACAAAACTAAAGCAGAAATAAGCCTAGCAATTAACAATCTTAAAAATATTCAAACAAAACCCTATATTACTTAAAAATATTCAAAGGAACCATATAGATTCGAGGTGTACTTTTGGCACCAACTTCTAACAAAAAAAGAAATTATTTCTTGTATTTAGGATGGCGATGAATGTGAATTTCCCCTTTTATATCGAGACATATGTGATTAGCTAGACGAGTGGGAGGTTCGTTCGCTCCATGTATGGGACAAATGGTATGATGCTACCTACGACATGATTTCTATCAAGCTCATCTACTTAAAAATATTCAAAGGAACCATAGAAATCATGTTGTAGGGTAGCATCATACCATCTGTCTCACACACGAAGCAAACGAACCTCCACTCGTCTAGCTGATCACATATTTCCCGATAAAGGGGGAAATTCACATTCATCGCCATCCTAAATACAAGAAATAATTTCTTCTTCTTTTTGTTAAAAATTGGTGCCAAAAGTACACCTCGAATCTATATGGTTCCTTTGAATATTTTTAAGTAGATATAGAGTTCGTTTGAATATTTTTAAGACTGTTACTTGCTAGGCTTATTTCTGCTTTATTTTCGTTAGGGGATCTATGATGGCCGTGTGCAAGGGGTTAATTTTGATGACGCTATCATCCTGTTAACCGGAAATTGTGTTAAGGCTCTTAGAAGGGCTATCGACTATCTTGCTTATCCTCATGGGGATCATCCGAAAGGATTTGCGGGATTTTTCTACCGGTATCAGATGGCCCGTGGTGCCCGTCCCCCGGTGTTAGATGGAATCTACCGAGTTGGAGCGGAGTGGGGGTTCCTTTGCCCATCCAGGGAGATGGTCAAGACTATGGTGGCATACATGGCTCCGATGGTCCCATCGAAATGAACGTGGTTCCATAACTTTTGTTTTTTCTGTCTGATGTTTTATTGTGTCTGTTGTTTTATGTGCTTTTAAGGTTTTGCTTAGAGGTTTGATTATGTTCAACAGTTAAGTTTTTGTTTTTTTATTAGAGGTTTGAAACTTATGTTGAACAGTTCTTGTTATTTGGGACTCGGTTTGTTATGTTACTATTGTGTTAACTGATTAATGCAAAGTGCATTTATGTACGTGTATGCAAAGTGCAAACAATGACCATGTTTTAGCTTATTATTCCCTAACTAAATGATTTCGTTAACTGGCTTTCCCGATATGACAACTCTGAGGAGGTTTCTTGCCTTCTGGAGTATTCTGATGAAACCTTATCCCCTAGCTAAATGATTTCGTTAACTGATTTCATTAACTGGCTTTCCCGATAAGACAACTCTGAGAAGGTTTCTTGCCTTCTGGAGTATTCTGATGAAACCAGTATTTCTGCAGCACGGCTAGTTGTCGAGTATGATGGCCTCTTCTACTTAGGTGCCTAATTGATGGGTAAGTTGCCCAAATGTTCTTGTGTGGAGAGGTTTTTGTCACTGTCAGGTATTTGTTAATCCAAGTCTTTCAAATCATAACAAAAAAGAGAATTTCAATATATACTATTGACTCAAAAACAAACAAGATGCAAACACCCAAAATTTCACTTAAAAATCCAACCCAGAGCTGTGCTCGGCAGGAATGCCGCTCGGCAGAATCCCCGGGTCCACCAAAAAACCTAGCGCATGAATACATAAAAGTTTTCAACAGAGAAACTAATCAATTAACCTAAAACAACTTTTCAACAAAATAACCAAGAAGTTTACTCTTGACCTCCACATGACATACCATAGAGGAGAAGCTCCATGTCCTCTAAAGAACAGAACAGTGAGATCGAATTTTTCCTAATCAAACCAATACTGCCCCTTCTGCATGAATCAGCGAGAAGACCCAATGGTGCGCTGGTATTGCACCAACGATCAAAATAGCGTGTGCTAAACATTTTCCAGCAACGTAGCATTGAAACTGCACTATCAGAGACAGCCTAGCACAAAACACAAAAGTATCCACTCCCTTGAAACCTCCCTCCCCATCTGAAAAAGAAAAGGAAAAATACTAGATGTCCCAAGGAAGCAGGTTTGATAGTTAAAGACTAATTAAAGAACAAAGAAATGCAGCAAGGACTAAGGAAAGAAAACCTCATGCTCAACAATTGAAAGGATTTCATTTTTCAATCCTTCTGCAGTTGGGGAATAAAACTCGGAATCAGTCATGTGCTTTTATAATCTTGAAAAGTTGCTCGGAGAGCAGTACAAAGATGAACCCCAGGAAAAAGTAGCCTACGTATGAAAATAGAAGACACTAGCGGGACAATTTGATCCTGAAACAGATTAGATACAGCAAAATGTGTTAGGCAGCACACTTGGAAATCAGTAGTACAAGAACCCGAAACTCCTATCTGGTAATAACCACCTTAAAAGTTATAACAAAACAAAACAAAAATTTCAGAACAACTTCTTACTTCCTCGCACACTCTAGCAATAGGTAACAAGAATGTCAGCACAACAGATGTTATACGATGGGAAATGAAGTTTCTGTATAGCACAAGAACCGAGGAAAATAAAAATAAAAAAAAGGGTTGCTGTAAAAATCCCAGAGAAGCAATCACAAATCAGAGGTGTTCTCTTATTTGCACTTTATTTAACTAAACTAGCGAAAGGCACGACGTGCTCGCACATCTTTCTGTGCTCATTGCTCTTCGTATTTCCTCATTGAGTTGTTGCACTTAAGAAATTGCTCTACAAGTTATAGAACAATTTGCAAATTGAGTAGTTGCCAAAGTTCAATGAGATAAGAATTACTTGTAGCTCCTAACATAGTATTATGCATTCAACAGGAGAGAAAATTAGCCAATAGGTTATATTACATTACGAATATGTTAAATATACACAGCATTCTAGAGCAACCGAACAAGCTGAAAATTAAATTAGGCGACAGTTAAGTTTCCATGTATATCACTTGACATTGGCTTTCTTCCATGAAGTAATTAAACAAATGAATTGGGGTGGGTATGTCTTGAATACTTATGCCGTATAGTTGATCCATTGTGTAGATGTTTCACACATAGATCTGGTAAAGCAAATAATAGCAAGTTGTAGTGGAGAAAAAGAAAAAGTTATACTCCAACATATACAAAAGAGATGAAGTTCTACTACCAGAAGGAAGTATAATTATTCCATCGTAGAATAACTTTTGTGAAGCACTTTTGTCTTGAATGCAACCAGCAGAAACCAGCCAAGGAATATAGATCAACTCATGCCACTTGCTAAGACAGTATTCAGGTATAATCACAATCTCACACTTCTCAGACTATCAAAAAATGATATCAATGAAGTAAAGCATAGATCCCGGGATCAAAACAGTTCCTCAACACATATTAACAAACATGACATTGGGTCTTCGTCTCATATTATCAAACATCCCGTTGGGTATTTGTAAAACATTCTAACTGAAGAGCATGGTATTATTTCTTGAAGTAGTATCGGAAAAAATTATGCAAAACATGTGACACGCCCACACAAGTGAACGGCACAGAAACATGGGTAAATGTACAATTCCAACCAAATTCAAGCAATGAGGAATTAACCATCACACATACTTGGATAGATGTGGATTTTCAATCAAGGTATTAGTCTTCAGTTTCAAGGAAAATACAAGAGGTTTTAGACTTGAAACTATAGTGTCAGATAGATTCGAGGTAGAATAGGAAAGCTTGCATAACTACAATGCTCAACTACGACTACGACTGATAAACAAATCAAGCCATTCGAGTACAGGCTTGTGTTCAATTCTTGCAAATTTGTTTTGTATCATTTTTATTAATGATATGGAAACCTTTCTTTGCTGATAAAAAAAATTTTAATTAAAAAATATACATATCTTGCAAATTTGTTCTAGATTAGTTTGCGACCAAAACAAACCAAGCTCAAACAAGCTACTACTCGTCTCGCTTGGCTTAGGATGTTTATAAAATTGAAACTTCTTAGAGATCAACACGTGATCGATTCGATAATAAAACTCGTTTGAAACCGGTGCATCAATTAAACAAGCCAAGCTTAAACATAATTTTCAAGCTTGTTAAGTTTTCAAACCAAGCTTGAACAATCTACTTCTTGGCTTGTTTGTTAGTCTTATCCTTGACAGAGTCATTCATAACCATTCCCGCTAAAAAGTCATCTAAAATCCATCACGACAAGACTTTATCAATACAAAAGTGTTAACCACCCTTCTTAGGGAGGTGGATAAGGTATAAAAGATTTATCGATATTCATAAATATTGAATATTGATATTTGGAATGTGTATGAAATTCTTCAGCAAGAGACTTGTAAAATGCAATATTTATTAAGTGAAATTTTGGGTGTTCGCGAGACAATTACTTTGTTTGGTTTACATTTTAAAAAGCTATTTTTGAGAGTTGAAGTAGTAATGAGTTAAAAGTAACTCTCAGAATGTTGAACCAAATGGAGTGAATAGTATTTTTGGAATATGTGTATTGAAATTCTTATTTATGTATATTATTCAATATCAAGTGGAGGGTGGTTAGCAAGGTACTTGTAAAATGCAATACTTATCAAGTGAAATTTTGGATGTTTGCATCTTTTTTGTTTTTGAAACATTACTCTGTAGTATATATCGAAATTCTCTTTTTTCATGTTATGATTTGAAAGACTTGGATTAAGTTCATCAATTTATTGAAAAATAACCCAAAAAGATACATTTTAAGTGTTGAGAGAGAGATTTTAGGGATCTGATTTTTAAGTGGTGGGTCACAAAAGTTCGTCCCATCATGTTTGTTCGGTCCGCAAAACGAGATCGTAAAAATAATAACAATTTTTGTAAAAAAAATGTAATTTTTTTTTCAACAATTCACTAAATATGGATGATTTCTTTTAATTAATGAAAAAGTTATTCATTCTGAATAAATATCTAGCGAGCAAACCTAGGCCTATAAAAAAATTCATTTTTTCGTTTAGAAATTCAAAATTCTTTCATAACTCCAAAGAACTCATTGATATCTATTGATTCGTCGGAAAAAGATGAATTTTTTAACGAAAACAAAAAAAGAGCATGTTTTAAGAGATTGGCACAATTTGTTTTTGAGGTAAAAAAATTCTATAGATTTGTGTATTTTTTTTAACATTTTGACAAATTCTTTTACTTTTTGAATAGAGGTACGCTATGTACATCCAAAAAGTATAAAATAAGTAAAAATTTTGACTAAAAATCACTAAAGACGAAAAAAACACGGATGACAAAATAGTTAGAGATGGCAATTTGAACTGAACCGATGGGTACCCGAACCGTAACCGAAGTTTTTCTCCGAATCATAACCGAAATTTTCCCCGTGGGTATGGGAATGGTTGAGGCCTTGGATAACCGAATGGGTATCGGTTCAGTTATGGTTTAACTGTTACCCAAACCGATACCCGAACCGAACCGAACTCCTAAAATTAAATATATATATATATATTATGTATATATAATAACTACAACCAGTAGATTTTTAACCCTCAGTTAACCAAACCCAACCACAGTTGAGCCCAAATAAATACCCCCACTCCACCCCAGTCACCCACAAACCCAAGGTCCCAAACCAATCGATCTCCTCGAACAAGATGATGATGATCGGAGAGAAAACATTTATCCACATTCAACGGTCGACGTCCCTCCGTGGTCCCTATCCGACGATCGCTGATATCTCCTTCGATCCCATAATCTCTCACCCCCAATGCCAACGACTACTCTATGTTCGACCGCTTAACAGAGCAATCTGGGTGCACAAAGTCTCTCTCCGTCAAGCCGTCTATGGTTCTCCGTCGCACCGTGACGCCGTCGATTCAGGATGTCTGATCTTCTCTGGTTCTCCAATCTTGTTTCTAATTTGTAGATTTAAATATTTAATAGAGTTACCAAGTTTTGTCAGATCTAGATTTCTACTTCTTTGTGCAAGTGTTTTGGGCTACATATACGCAATTGATTTTTGTTTATGTGGGTGTGATTTACTTCTGTTGTGCATCTCTGGTTCTCCAATGGAATAATTTGTTGTGGACTGTAAATCTGGGATGACATCAATTACCCATTCGGTTCGGTTATTACCCGAACCCCATTTGGTTCGGTTATGGGTAGCTTTTCCTCTCCCCGTTCGGGTTTCGGGGCGGATTCAGTTAGGCTTTCAGTTTCGGGGATTGGGTACGGATATGCCAATATCCGCCCCGATTGCCCCGATTGCCATCCCTAGAAATAGTCAAAATTTTGGAGAGATTATTTCTGAGAGGAGAACCAAATAAAGTGTGGGAGTTTTTTGCGGTCCGGGTAATTATTAAAGGGATGGAAAAAGTTATTTTAGAGATATGGAGAGATTTTAGGGATATTTTTGTAAAGATTTTAGCGTTGGAAAAAGTTGCTCGGTGGATCCAACGGTTGGACTAAAGTGGATCCAAAATTGTGATGTTAACTGTTTTGTCAGTGAGTGTAATTAGGGTTCTGGCATTCATGATGTCATGTAGGCGGTTCCTAATATAAGTAGTGTACGATAAGCTCTAAGGCTTCACTTCTCAAGATCTAATCTTTGAATCTCTCTCTCACACATAAGGGGCCCACAAGCAACGAGGTTGTACCCCTCACTCCTCCTCACTCTCCCCTCTTTCTCCTCCTTCGTCTAAAACAAATCTGGGTCTTGCTCTCCCTTTTTTAACGGCTTAAATTTTATTTAAATTTTGCAACATCCCGATCTAGGTTTTGTGCTGGCAAATTTCAGTTCGGATTCCAGTGGCTAGGTGTAAGCCGGTCAAATTCAGGGTAGCCCACATTCAGTTTTTTTAAGTCCACTACATCTACATTAAAAAAAATGTAGTCCACGTTCAGTTTTTTTAAACCCACTAAATCAAAAATAAAGTAGCCCACTGTCAATTTTTTTTAAGCCCACCACATCCAATTTTTTAAGCCCACCACAAGTTTTATTTACATTTGGCCCACGGTTTTTTTAGCCCACCCCCTAAAAACCCTGCATCTCCCCCATTTATCTGTACACACACGTTTGCAAATCGATCTTCAATTTGCAAATGTGTGTGTACAGATAAATGGGGGGAATGGAGGGTTTTGAGGGGGTGGGCTAAAAAAACCATGGGCCAAATGTAAATAAAACCTATGGTGGGCTCAAAAACTGAATGCGTGGGCTTAAAAAAACTGACCGTGGGCTACATTTATTTTTGATGTTGTGGGCTTAAAAAAACCGAACTTGGGTTACATTATTTTTAATGTAGATGTAATGGGATTAAAAAAAACTAAATGTGGGCTACCCTAAACTTGGCTGGCCCACACCTAGCCGCCGGAATCCGAACTGAAATTTTTCGGCACAAAACCTAGATTGAGACGCTGAAAAATTAAAAAAAAATTTAAACTGTTCAAAAAAAAAGAAAGTAAAACCCGGATCTATTTTAGACAAAGAAGGAGAGGGAGAGATAGGGGAGATCTAACTTGCCGGAGTGCCTAGAACTCGACGGTGAGGTCTCACTCGCCGGAACACCTCAAACTCAAACGAGATCTGTTTTGTCGGATGGAGTGGCAGTTGACCGATCTTTGATCTATAGCCAAGAAACAATGCCAATGACGGCGAATAACCGTTCATTGCCTGTGGCTGCATCATATACTCCTATTTCTCTTTTCGGCACCGGATCAGGTGGAAGGGGTACAACCTGTGGCCCCTTATGTGAGACCCTTATGTGAGAGAGATGAGAGAGGGAAGGGAGAAAAGTACCGTTAACAGATTATGTGAGAGTGAGAGAGAAGTGAAGCCTTAGACCTTATTATACATTACTTATATTAGGAACCACCTACATGACATCATGAATGCTAGAACCCTAATTACATTTACCGACAAAACAGTGTGAACATCACAATGTTGGATCCACTTTAATCCAACTGTTGGATCCACTTTAATCCAACTGTTGGATCCACTTTAATCCAACTGTTGGATCCTCCAAGCATCTTTTTCCAACCCTAAATCTTTACAAAAATATCCCTAAAATCTCTCCATATCTATAAAATAACTTTTTCCATCGCTTTAATAATTACCCGGACCGCAAAAAACTCCAACACTTTGTTTGGTTCTCCCCTCAGAAATAATACAATCAGCTCATCAACACGATTGGTTCATCCTATAGACATGTTAAACCTAAACATATTGTGAACATCTCTCTCAGGCCCGGCCCTGAGATTTCCGAGGCCCTAGGTGAAATTTGAAAATAGGACCTCTCATTTTTCAGTATATTTATTAGTTGTTCAATATAGAAAACAAGCTAGCCTTGCGGTTCAGTGGCAAAGTGGTTGAACTGCCTTTAAGTTCCGAACGGCGTGGGTTCGAGACTCCAAAGTGGTTTCTGCAACATTTTTATGTTGTACAGATTCCCAAACTTTAGGTAAAAAATGAAGCAGCCAAGAATCGAACTCAAGTTCCCCTGCCCCATACACGCGCGTCTTACCACCAAGCTACAATAACCATCTAATAAAATTATTCAAACATAAAATATTTATTATATTTTTTCATTTTGGGGGCCCTGTTATTTGGCCCAAAACGGGAAGCCCTACACTTTCACCTAGTGGGCTTATGCCCAGGGCCGGCCCTGCTCTCTCTCTCATGAAGACATTGGAGTAATGCATGTAGGATAGACAAACATACACGGCTCTCCTGGATGCGCCTATTTTCTTCCTTCTGCAGTTGTTTACCATTGCCATCATTTCACTACCGTCCGGCGCAGCCACGTGCAAACCCTAACAATTGTGCAGATGAATGAAAGCGTAAAAAAACAACAGAAGCAAAATCTGAGATAAACAACAAACTTGGGTCAGATAAGTCAAAGGCTTACAAATGAAATCTAAAAATCCCGGGGGGGAGCAAAATGGGAGGGATTCCAAATCCACAAACAAATCGAGAGAAAAAGGATATGAACATCCAATAGATCCACTCACTGATTTTGCAATTGCCAATACGGATAGTATTGGGAAAGAATTGGGGTTTTGGGGGGGATCTAGGAAGGAAGGAAGGAAGGAGGAGGGATCTAGTCTAGGAAGAAAGGAGGAGAGATCTCATCACAAATACTAACCAGGTAGGGTAGCTAGGGATAACAACGAATTCCATTACATGATACATACCTTATCGGTTGGTGGCTGGTTTTGAGACGGCCACCGTGATCTTCACGCAGTTGCAGCCACCGCAGTCATCATCTTCCCAACCGTGGCTGGATGGGAACGCCACTCAATACATACCACAAATATATACTCCCTCCGTCTCAAATTCTTTGTCCGGTCTATAAAACGGAGTGTTAAAAATAATAAAATTTTTGCAAGAGAAAATCAAAAGTTTTTCAACAACTTACTAGATCAGTGAGTATTTTTAATTTGTGAAAAAAATTTAAATTTTTTCTTAAAAAAATTGTATTATTTTTAACACTCCGTTTTGCGGACCGGACAAAAAAAAATTGGGACGGAGAAAGTATATTATATTATGTTATAGATGTTAGGGTTTGTTGGACGATGGGTGGGTCGATAGGATTAGGGTTTGTTTGGACTTCACGTTGGGTTTTCTCTTTATTTTTTCCTCTAATTTTCCCCTTCATTATTTTATAGGGTTGGATCGTAACTTTTATTATGAATCCAATCCTAATTTGTAAGTCATGGTTTTTTGAAAATGCAATCCAATCCTAATCCAAAAATATCGCAGTTGAGTTTTAATCCAAACCGTGAGTCACAGTTCGATCCCGATTTTATCCACAAAATGAAATCGAATGAAGAGCTTATTGTATTTCAAGCTATATGTCAATTACCAAGATATTTGGTTTTCGTTCAGATTTTTCAGTTGCTTGACTTTGTTTTTCTACTATAAGCTAATTGAAATTTCAAATTTACTATATTTGTATGTTGTCTGATGAATTCTTGTTCTGGTAACTGGTGGCCATGATTTGATCCATAATGACATGGTAAATAGAGTCAAATACAGTATGTCACATAGCATCTGCATTAATGTAAAATTCTTAAAACATATTTCATAACAACTAACAAGTAGTAAAATTATACAGTAATAAGTATCAGATATATATATTTTAAAATTTTATTTTTTAAATATCTCACAGTCCAATTCGGTTAATTCACGGTTTTGAAATGAAAATTCAATCCTAATCCATATCTCACGATTTTAAAATTTTTGAATCCATGTTCTGACCATTAATCCACAAACAAAATCTAAAAGGCACAGATCTGATCGGATCGGTCCGGACCGGTCTCACGGTTAACAGTTTTCCTTGGACAGCCCTATGATTTTCTTTCCTTTTCTCTTTCTTTTCCTAACTTACAATTCTAACCGTAAGATTAATTGCACAATAGTCTATGCTCAGGAAGAATCTTTTGTACAATCATGCGCCGTATTATAACATTCGGTTTATTTTTCTTGTCAAAATTTGTTAGGGGATGTGGATTTTAGTCCATCCGATTATGTTTAATAAGTTTGTCTAAGAATAAAATGTGTCCTTAGCCGTTACTGTTCTGAATGAAATAAGTAAATAACCATTGCTGGTCCACTTTAAATTGCATGAGAAATAGCATGCACATCATGTGTTGGGCAAAATAAGTTGTCTGTTTCATATCTTTCGCTTTATTTTGGGGAACAAGAAATGCACAAAAATGATTTAATGCAAATGGACACATAAAAATGTTTGTGCGCCCTTCAGACTTTTCCTTAGTCATATTGCCTTCATATATACAAGGGACAACCAATATATAACCGAACCCGAGTTATTTGATTTGTTCGGAACGGACGTTAATCACGCTTTGATCGATGATCATATGGGTTAGTTTGTTAAAAATAAACTCATGACTTCAGTATGATCATTAAATTCTCCGTCCAAATGTCAGATCTAAACTTTGAATTAATCAAGGCAAGTGGTATATATTTTGCATGAATCAAGCCAAGGTTAAGCAGTTAAGAGAGTAAAATCCCCGCGAGAAGAAGAACAGCCATCTCTCATCATCAAATCAAAGTAGTTAAAAGATCATTAAACTTTTGATTGGTATTCAATCAAAATCAAAACCAGGGAAAAAAATTTGAGAAATAAATTCTTTACACCACTGGTGTAAACATTTATTTCCTCCAAATCAATTGCATTTGCGACACGTGTCAAAACAGTGGTCCCAATTAATAAAACATGGTGACGTGGCGGGATTTGGAGGAAACAAATGTTTACACCGACGGTGTAAATAATTTATTCTCAAAAAATTTAAGCGGTGATCAATCGTACCATTTAAATAAGAGTAATTAACAACCTATAGTTGATGTCTTTTACGGAGTATTAAGTTTTTATATAGCCCTAATTAATGTTGGGATGATTCGAGTTCCCAATGGTGTTGGTTCAAATTCCAGCCAAGTCTTGTGCTTGGTGAGAGTGTGTTCTTATATGAGTGACTGTATAAGGAGGTTGGATGTGGGTTATTTCAAATTCTAGTGTACTTGTACTGAAAATTAATTTTCATAGTGAAAATAACGGGATCCTCTCCGTGGATCGAGTAGGCATATTTTTGCCAAACCACATATATCGATCTTGCGTGTCTTTCTTGATTTATTTTTCATCGAACTTAATTTCATTGGTTTCAATTGTGGTTGTGTTTGAATCTCGGTTGTTCCACTAAAACTTTTAGAAAAAGTCTGGTTTTGTCTTTATTTGAATTTTTTTTGCATTTGTTTGTTTTGCGTCAATTTTTTTTGACTTTTTTGACTGAAAAGTAAAAAAAATTTACTTTTACTCAAATATTTTGAACAATGACCACTTTGATCGGGTGCGAAAGAGAGAGAGTGGTTTGGGAGATCATACCTCTGATCGGGTGCGTCGCGCAATGTCGTGGATTCTCTCATGAGGAGAGGGGAGAATTGAGGTTTGTGTCTGATTTGGTGAGAGGGGTTTGTGTCTAATTTGGTGAGAGGGTCAGAGGGGCTTGTGATTTGCGTGGAAAAATTAAGGCTTTGTTTGGATCCTATAGAAAAGAAAGGAAAACAAGAGAAAATAATTTTTCCTTGTTACCTTAGACACTCACTCACCACCAACTCAAGCAAGATGAACGACTGGTTTGCTATGAGACCCACTGACCTTGGGAATTAATATAGAGAAGGAAGCAGTAGGAATAGATGGTTTGAGAGGAAACAAACAAATACAGGCAGGGTTTCTGTTATATGGTTTTCTCTCTACTTTCCTTTCCTTTCCTTTCCTTACTTTTTTTTTTTCTAGAAGTTCCAAACAGGCAAGGGTTTCTGTTATGGTAAAATTTATAAATTTATTTGCATGGAAAATAAATTTATAAATATATTCGGTCTCCATATCATTTTACAAGAAATAATTTTTCTCTCTACTTTCCTTTCCTTTCCTTTCTTTCCTTTTCTAGAAGTTCCAAACAGTCAAGGGTTTGTGAAAGGGCTTCTGTTATAAAATTTATAAATTTATTTGGGCGGAAAATAAATTTATAAATATATTCGATCTCCGTATCATATCATATTTAATTTTATGTTTCAATGGAATTTTCTTTTGCTTGAACCGGTATTTGAATGGAAATATAGCATGTTTAATTTTATTAGTTAAACTACACAGTAAAGTCAATTCGCTCAATCGACGCCGATAACTTTTATCATGTCTTTCGTATTTCTTTTTATACTTATTATAAAAATGCCAATTACTCCAATTCTTCAATTTCCTCCATTGCCAATTTTCTGTCGCATCTTCTTCATGTTGCACGTCTCTTCTAATGTCAGGTTCAGACTCTCATAAGTCATAACAACAAACTCATAATTTAGTAATTTTTGTCTGTCTTCAAAATCAATTTCAGTTGCTTACATCGTCGGGCATGATGGTTATTTAATGTCAAGCATATAGTGGCTTGATGATTTTCTTGATATAATTTATTGACCTTAATTTGTCTCAAATCTCCACGAGCTTCAAAATGTGAACTGTTTTGATTAGTAAAGTGGGCCGAGAAGGGCCAGCATAGCTAAAGCCCCCAACAAACTTGCATGATTCATTCTTGAAGGTGAAGTTTTGAAAGGGAGTTTGAGATGTTTTCGATCCACAGTAGAGGGAGGAGGGCAGGCCTTGGGCCCCGAAAGATTGAGAGGCGCCCATTGTAATGGGCTGGCTTCCTAAGGGTTGATTTGGATTAGATTAATAAGTCGAATACTTTTTTTATTTATTCAAAAAAAATTTGTATTTGATAATTTTGCATCAAATTTTTCTGACTTCTTGATTTGTCTTGTTGAGAAGAATCGAAAAAGTAAAAAAAAATTAATCAAAACTCATAATTTTTTTTAAAAGTATAAAAAATAAGTAGAAAGAATTTGACTTATTTTTGTCTTTATTTAAAAAAAAATTATGACATGGCCTAACTTTTTCTTTCGACGAGACGAATCAATAAGTTATAAAAATTTGACGCAAAACAAATAAATGCAAAAAAAAAAAAATTGAATAAAAACGAAAAATAAGTCACCTAACTTTTTAATTCAAATATATCCTAAATATTGTTCCGTCTTCAAGGTCTGGGTTTACTCGTGTCAACTACGACATGGCCTCTCTAAAATGCAGATATAAGAGCAAGTTTACCAGTCATTTGTTAAAAAACCTCTTGAATAGTGCGCATTTTTTATTTTACCTACTCATATTTCTTTTAACACTACACAAATACAATTTTTTTTACATATTCTTTATTAAAATATTAATTTTCTTTTTCATGTGTGTACACAATGAGAGAATGATGGAACAAGGAGAAGAGGAGAGAGAAAGGAAAAAGTAATACAATAATCGGTACCTAATGAACAGTTCGTACGTATATTTAGCTAACCTTTTCTGCAAAAGGGATAATAGCTCCCTCTTTATCTCACCTGGTGCACAGCCCATTTTAAAGTTTTGCTTAGGTAAAATACCCAAAAAGTTATTTTAGATGTACTGATAAATTTGCTCTAACTTATTCATAACTAATTATTAACTACATAATATAGCATTAAAAAACTAATTAACTACATAATATAGCATTAAGCAAGATTTTCTGTACCGAAATTTTTTGTGCCGATAGATTTTTCGGTCATTGAATTTAAAATATAAAAAAAAATCACACAATTTAATGGCTGAAAAATCTCTCGACACAAAGCACAAATATTTCGAGACAGAGGAGATCGGATCCCTCATTGACATGCATGTATGAGTGCACTGTCCCCACAATAGGACATATGACAGAGAGGCACAGGTACGCGTTTGGACCACATAAAAGCCTATAATCTTGACTTTCCAGTTCTAGTTGATTCCGTTCGACACCAATTCGTCCCGTTCAATGCCTTGTTTTTTTTTGTTTTTTAAAAAGAATTTTTTAAAAAATTCTCCTTAAGATTCCTTATACTATATTCTTTTTACTATTAATATTTCTCTCTCTATCTCTCACCATTTATTATTTCTACTATTTTTCAAAATACAAACCAAACACATCACAAATTTTTTATTTTTTGGATAATTTCCTGGATCCTTTCTTATAAGCAAATCAAAACAATAAGCAATCATGAAAAAAATAATGGCCGATTTCTCATTAAACACTAAAATAAAATCAACAATGGTGTTCGACAGCCTTGAGTAACAACAAAATGAGCCGTATATTCAGACATTATGAATTCAAAAATTGGCAATCTCTTAGGGGCTAGGCTGCAAAAAAAAAATCTCTTGTAAATTCCTTAGTTCCGCCGTAAATCTCTTGTAAATTTCTTCCGTGCTTTTTGGGTTCTCGTTTTGCTGTTTCCTGCTGCTACATATGTTGTTGGTTTGTTGCTTTGCTTTGCTGCGGTGATGGGGAGTTCGGTTTTCTATTGTTGGTTGTGTTTTGTTGCTGTTGTGGGTGTACTTGGTGTTGTTCTCCTGGCGTTTCAATTTCTGTTTCTCGTTGTAGGGGCTGAGCAGTTGGTTCTTTTTTTTTCCCTTGGTGTAGCTGTTTTTTGTGGTGTTCCTTTTCGTCATTGGCCTCTTGCCAATGTCTCTCTTTGAGTGTTGGATTGCTTTTGCTTTCTCTTGTCTCTTTAATCTTTGTATCTTTTTTAAAAATTAACAAAATTTCTTTTGCCGAACAAAAATATTCTTTAATTCCATTGTAGATGATCCGCTCTTGAGTCTTAACCGAACTAAAAAGGAAAATAATCGAAATACACGTGGACAACCGTCATTCCTACCGCAGTGTAAACAAAGCAAAGTGAAACGTGCCAACCGTGGGTGTGGTTCCCCAAAAAAAAAACCCACTTGGTGGAGAAATTTTTGGGTGTCTGAGTATGGACCACGTCACCCAATTGATGTGATATTCGAGCAATATATTCAGGCTGTTCAAAAGTGTATGGACGGTTCAGATTGAACAATTCTATCTCCTCTCACATAATACTCTTTTCTCTTTCTCTGTTCTGTTTTTTTTCTTTAAATTCGAACCGTCCAAAACTTAAATTAACGGTTCGAATTCGCCGAGTGGGACCACATGTTAACCGCGCGGTACTGAAAAACTTATCCTTTGAGTGTGACGTCTCCGTCCAAAATTGCGTATCGTGTAGAGTATGTAGAGCTCTTTGCCTACTACCGTATCGTGTAGAGTATGTAGAGCTCGTCACTCCCTCCCTCCCTCCCCCTCTCTCTCTCTCTCTCTCTCTCTCTCCAGATTTGTACGATTCCACACTCAGAAACCGACCTTTTCAACGCAAATTCAATGACAAAACAACTCCCAAACCTCCTTCTCTCTCCGCCCCCCTCTCTCTCCTCCTCCCCTAACTCTCCAAACCCTAATAATGGCGCCTCCAGCTTCTCCCTCTAACTCCCTCTCTGACCTCGCCTCCTCCTCCCCGACGAACCCCGACTCCTCCGCCTCCCCCTCCACCTCCTCCTCCATGTGGCAGTACCTCTGGATTCCCGTACTGATTTCCTTGTCCAAGGAATTGAGCTCCGCCAAGGCTCAATCGACGATCCTTCTGCCGGGTGAGGCCGGCGACTCCGTCGAGTCGACTCGGCTGCCGAGTTGCCCGGCGGCCGATCCGAAGCTGAATTTCAGACCGGTGATCGGCATCCTCAGCCATCCCGGCGATGGCGCCTCCGGCCGGCTTAATAACGCGTCGAATGCGTCGTATATTGCTGCTTCGTACGTGAAGTTCGTCGAGGCGGCTGGGGCTAGGGTTATTCCTCTTATTTATAACGAGCCTCCTGATGTTCTCTACAAAGTAATCGGACTAACTTGTTCTTATTTTAAAGTGTGCGTGAGTGTTCATTTGCTAGGGTTTGGTAGCTTGGACTGTTTATAAATCCGACTGAATTAAGTGAGAGCCTGGCTTGTGAGTAGAGCTGATAAGCCATAACAAACCAAACTGCTCGAGTTTGAGGTCGTGTTCGTGAGGTCGGAACAAACCAAGCTTGAACATCTTTTTGAAGCTCTTTCGAACCAAGCTCGTACAAACAACTGCTCGGCTCGTTGGATCTAAGGACGTTTAAAAAATTCGAGCTACTCAAGATCGGCTTGATTAAAACTGTTTGAGATCTGTTCGTAACTGTGAATAAGCCAAGCTCGAACATGTTTTTAAAGTTTGTTAATTTTTCAAACCGTGCTTGAGAGTGTACGTCTCGGTTGGGTCGTTTTGTTAGCCCTACTTGTGAATGTAAAATAAAACCTGTGTTTGGTTGTTCACAAAGTGGAGGGAAAATAAGGAAAGGAAGAGGATAAACGTTGAAGTTTTTTTTCTTTTTCTTTTTGGTTCCTAGAGAATGAAGATTTGATTCAAGTAGTTTTGTCTGGGTAAGTTGATTCGTGGTTATTTTGAGTGAAAATCCTTTTATTTTGCTTGTTCCTGTGACAGTCTCTGCTCAACTTATAGTATACAATTCGAGTGTTAAAAGGCTGATAGCATGTACTTCATAACTTACTTTAGGATTTGTGTAAAGCGGAGTACGTATATTTGTGTGAATTCCTTCTCCTCAATTAGTGTGAATTTGATTTTGCAAGAACTACATTGCAAATGCAAGCATTGTTTTGCCTTTATCGCCACTCACTATCTATTAACAACTCCTTAAGTTATGCCAACTAAAAGATTTGACGAGTGTTAATTTCGCTCAAAGGTTTTGCTTTGAACATTTTCAAGTGTATTTGGTTTTGAAGGTTTATTTCCTCTAACTTTTATATCTAGTTGACTAATATCTGCTTTTCATTCGCAGAAACTCAATCTTGTCAATGGAGTGCTCTTTACTGGAGGATGGGCCAAAAGTGGGCCCTACTTTAAGGTTGTTGATGGAATATTTAAGGTAATTGCTTAACTTAGACAAAGTAGTACGTATTTATTGGAAGACTAAGCAGCACATGACATTAGCTTCTTTCGAGGATGTGTTTTTCGAGTCATGGTTTCCTATATTTGCGTTTATACTGTCGAAACAATAACAAAGATAGTTTTTAACTAAATACTAATTGACTGCAATCTTGTCCTCTATTTCCTACAGAAAATTTTGGAGAAGAATGACGAAGGAGACCACTTCCCTCTACTTGCAACCTGCTTAGGCTTTGAACTTCTAACAATGATTATCAGCAAGGTAAGTTATAAAACATTGTTTTTATTATCAAGTGTCTCTGTTTATATTTGTTGCATTTCACTGAGTATCAGCTTTTATTTGTTATGCTACAATTTTTTTTATTCGTTGAGCACTCCAAATCTTTAGCATCTTGGTAATTTTCAGTTTTTAAATGAACTATCAAAATCCAATTTTGATTGATCTAGATACCTTAACTGTTTCGGCTCATATGTACTGGCAACTGTTTGAATGTGTAGACATAAAAATTGAATGCCTTCAAGTGAGTGCACTGGTGTGTGAATGTGTTTGATTTGTTGCTACACAAAGTTCAATCTCTATTTCTTTGCATCACATGGGTTGACCTGGAGCTGTGTATATGCAGTGGCATTGGCTGGTTTTTAAAGCTCAACAATTAGAAAATGGCCCTGATCTACTTTAAAATTATGCATTGCATGATGCCCGTGCTCCATCTGGCCCAGATTGTTCACGTATGTTAGGAAATCCCCATTCCCCTGTGCTTAGGTTGGGGTGATGATCAACTCAGGAAGGATTGAAGATAATACCACCCCCACCTTGGGAACAAGAGTGAGAATTGGAAGATGAATAACCCTAAGCTACAATTTAATGAATATATGCACTATATGTCTATATCCTTATTCGTAGATCATGGTTGTCTTTTCTGTCAACATCTATGTAGCACCGACACTCCAAAAGGGCGCCGTGTCCACGTATTGGACACGGGGACACGGGGACATGGCGGGGACACGCCCAAATACGTATTGCCGTATTGGACACGCCACGTGGCATGTCCAATAATTTTTATTATTTTTTATGGGGGACACGTGGGGGACACGGCTGGGGACACGCCGGGGAGACGGCTGGGGGTCAAAATGTAATAAATTTTTAATTTGAGGGGTTAATATGAAATTATTCAAAAATATTTGGGTTAAAACTGTAATTATGTCTTTATTTGGACCATGGTAATCTTATACATTCAAATAGGACATGTCTTCATCAACAATGGAAGAAAAGAAATATATATGTATTTATGTATTTATATATTTATTTATTTATACACGTGGCGTGTCCCCCGCCGTGTCCGTGTCCCCATTTTTTTAGAATTGCCATGTCCGTATCCGTGTCCGTGTCCGTATCCGTGTCCGTGCTACATAGCAAATCAGTCTACTGATACTTAAATTTTTACTCACATTAACTAGGGGTTCATTTTATGTCTGGTGGTGTTATTCTTGTCCTAAGAAAGGGCTTTTTGCATTTTCCATTTTCCAATATTACTTTAGAAGATTTGATAGACTTTTTTTACTGCTATTGACATGTTAATTGTGATAGGACAATAACATTCTTGAATCATTTAAAGCATCAGATCAGGCATCTACACTCGAATTCACGAAAGAGATGAATATTGAAGGAACTGTGTTTCAAAGGTATACGGTTTTCATAATTATTTGGATAATGATTGTTTATATGATTTATTTCCACAATTATTTTGTTGTTTTCGTGTGATATGGTTGTCAACTTGTCATCATTGGTCATACACTGACTACGGCGTAGGGCTTGATTTAATATGGCCTTATGGCCAGAGACTCGGAAGAAACTTTTTTATACATTGAAAAAGAAGTGACTTTTTTATGACGGGGATGGAGATTTCGAACATGGTATGTGTCAATCTTTTGTTCATTAGAAATTTAGAATAAAGATGAGAAAATAAAATTTTGCGCTTATATTGGCGTGAATGATGATTGGAACCTTGTTTTAGATTGATTTTTTATACTGGAGGGAGGGTAAGATTAAGACATGTGTTGCAGGTATAAAGACGGGAAAGATATAGTACATATGTATAAGTTATAGTTGTGATGATAGAGATAGGGATTGCAAATGTTTCATATCGAAACTTTTAATTGGTTGGGATGATTAGTGATTGAATATAGTGAAACTCTATGGGATGGAATACGATGATATGTATGCTTTTGTGCTGACTACAGAGGGGATGATCAGGATTCTGTTGGACACATTTTTCTTTCATGCTTTGATTGATAGGAAATTGCATTTATATTGGCATGGATTTTGTAATCGGTTGTGGAGCCATTGCTCTCAACTGAATAGAGTTAAATTGCTTAGAAAGTTCAAAATTTTGACCAGAGGCAGCTGAAATTTGTTTTAGTTTTATTTTATGCTTTTGTATTGAACTAGGGATGATAAGGTATTCATGTCCTTCTGCAGGTTTCCTCCAGATTTACTTAGAAAGTTGAGTACAGATTGCCTTGTCATGCAAAACCATCAAGTGAGTGTTATATGATTGGTAGTTTGGTACCCTTTACTGATTCATGGTAAATTTGATTGATTATTTTTTAACTTTATTCTTCTACGTCAAGGAATAGTCTTTTTGCTTCTATGTTGCTGTTGTTTTGGAAGGATAATTTGTACTTCAATTTTTGTTCATTGTTGGGGGAGCCTTACTGTACCTTGAAACAATTCGGCTTCAGTGACCAAAATGTTTAGTAGATCCTGACTTGTGATAATCCCTTTAGGTAGTGTACTTGGAAGTTTACCCGGAGAAGAGGGGAGAATGTGTTTCTCCTTTTGCCTTAAACTAGACCTTTGTGATCTTTGCCAATTCTTTTAATTTCCCTGGTTTACCAGTGTCTATCGGATACAACAAGAAGACGGGTATGGAGACACCCATGCCGCCAAACCTAGACAAGTTATCTAGTTATTAAGAATGTTTGAGGAATAATAAGCCCACATTGATGGCGAAGAACAAATCTATTGTATTTTACATGGATGGAAGATAGATACTCCCTTTGGGCCTTTATACCGCACACTATGACATAGCATCTTGCACAAGGATTAGAATCATATGTAATATTTTGGGGGAAAATAGGATTCTGCATAGACCTCGTATGTGGACATTACTAGTTGATGAATTGGTTGGTTAAGTGCAAGATGAGATACTATGGTGTATGCTGTCTGGTTGTAACGTTATGGAACGTAGACTTTGAAATCAAGAGAATTTAAGAAATAGGATCAGAACTAAATTTATGGAATATAACCTGTGGAAAAGTTGAAATGTTGAAATGTGAAAGGAGTAAAACTTGCCACTGAAAGCCAGGAAAGAGCAAAAGCAAACATTCTGATTCCTATGCTGTTATATGTAGTGTAGGAGGGATGCATATTCGTTTTACTCATAATAGTAAGGTAGGATAGCTGTGTATATTGTGCCTGATTCAAGCATATCTTCATATTGAAAGGAAAATCTATGGGTATGTTTGTAAAACCCAGTGATTTAAATATGCAAGGTGACAAAGCCCTCATTGAAGCGAGGCAATGTGAGCGTTTAAAAAAAGAAAGAAATATAAACTAAATAAATGACCAATATTCACTCCTACCTTCAAAACAAGAATAAACATCACCATATTGCATAATAACCAACAATCCAACATACAAAATACTAGTAAAATACGCTCATAAAACTAATACACAGTGTATGTACAGACTTCTGGGACATACTTATATTGTTTTTTTGGGTAAGGGACATACTTATATTGTTATAGTTATATACATATAATACGAGAGAGAAGGAGGGATTGAGATAGGGTGTGAGTGAGAGGAGAAGAGAAACAACGAGAGACGATCAGCTGCACTCGCCAAACTATGGCGAGCTCTCGCCGACGACGGGCAACCATAAGACCCACAAAAACCCACGATTGGAGCTTACCCAATCAACTTCGGACCACAAAAACCCACAAACCCCAATACCTAGTGCTCGAATCATAGTTGTCCGAATCGTACGATTCATGATTCGTATCGTACGATTCGATACGATTCGGTGGGTAATCAATACGAATAGGCGGCCAAATCGGAAATAGTTGAGAATCGTAAGTGAATCGGTGATTTACGATTCGTATCGTACGATTTGATACGATTCAGTGGGTAATCGATACGAATAGGCTGCCAAATCAGAAATAGCTGAGAATCGTAAGTGAATCAGGGAATCATTCAATTCACTTAAAATTTTCGAAATTCATTTTTTACTCTTATTTTGTTGTTTGAAAAGGGTTCAAATATTTTTTTATGGTCTAGTATTGTTATATGTCATCTTTTGTCTATGTTATATGGATAGATAATAAGAAAAAGAGATTTATTACGAGAGTGAATCGAAAATGAGGAAGATAAATAGAATATAACAACCCTATAGACCTTCTAAGGGTTTGTTTTGTACTTATAACTCTTTCATACAAAAAGAACCATAAGTAGGCTTTACGAATCATCATCTCTTGGTAGTTGCAATAAAAGCAACTTACCTAATATTCCACGTTATTATCAAATCATCATTTAGAAGAAAGTATTTATTGATTTAGGCCTAAATCTTTCATTTGTAGTATATATTGTTGTTACCCTAATCAATAAGCATATGTTTCTATGCATTATAGAAGTCATGACCGAATCAGAGCGATTCACGATTCGATTCGATTCACGATTCGAAAAATGACCATTTCGATTCTCGATTCGATTCACGATTTGACAACTATGCTCGAAATCTTAGTAGCACGAAGCGGGAGCGGGAGCGGGAGCGCGGGAGCGGAGGCACCTAGAAGCTCCTAAGGTTGGGAGTGCCTAAGAAGCGTATATAGATTTCATATAAATCTGGATATAAAGTATCTTTAAATACTTAACCATTGAAGGAAAAATGATTACTTATGAGAATTTTCATGATCTTAAAGGATACTTATAGGAAGTTAGATATTTTCAATTTGCCAAACTTCTTGAGTGATAAGATTTTTATATTTTTATTTCCACAATGGCATACCTCCCTTAAGAATAAGAGAATAGTTGCCTTAACCACCCAATAAGCTCCCATGTTAGTTGGGAGCGGGCTCCCGTCTCAAGGGGAGCGAGCTCCCGTCAAGCTCCCATCTTGGGAGCGCCGATTCGCGCTCCCATCTTGGGAGCGCACCCATTTTAGAAGAATCCTGCTACTAAGCTCGAAATCACTTATTAGTGTTCAAATCGATGCCCAAAGGTTCGAAAGAGAGTTTTCAGCCTCAAACAGTTCGAAATATGACAGATCAGAGTTCGAAATACCTCCAAACTTCGTACACAGACTTTATCGAGTACAAATGAAGTTGCCGGTGGCTTGAAAATGCCCAAAGGTGGTCGGCGAGGACAGGGGTTGGGTCACCGGAGGTCGCCAGACGTCTGGGGGTGGTCAACGGTGGTCACCGACGGCTGGGATTGGTTGACGGTGGTCGCCGACGCCTAGTCGCGCTTTTTACATATCCTCACGCCTCACGACTAGGCGAGGTTTTACCGACTAGTTGCCCGCCTCCTCTAAGCTCGACTCGCCTCGCACCCCTAAGGCGTTGTAGTGTCGCCCACGCCTCACCTTGCCTAGGCGCGCTTTTTCAATCACCGGTAAAACCACAAATGCTTCGTGGTAGAGACTATTGAATAGTCAGGAAATAACATTTTCGCAAGATGAGTGTTGTGGAAATGAGGTCGACATGTGTTGATGCTTTGAAACAAGGAGTAGGACTGAACATATTGTCGAGATGGTAGATGCTGCACGCGTTGATAAAGTTTGGAAATATTGAACGGATAAGGGTACCCATTGTGAAAGCTTACTTAAGGTCAAGGTTCAACTGCAATTATGGACATTGGTTGAGCAAAATGTCAAAGGAAGATCAATTGGTTTTTATCCCAAGTAGTTGGGCGAGCTTTGTTTATTTGTTGAGTTAGCAGTCGTTTAAATATCAATTGGATGCACAGTTGGTAAATACCTGGAGAAAACTTAATTTTTGGGGAGATCGAGTATTACCTTGGTGTTATTATCCTTCATGTTCTGCTCCACCACAACTTTGTGATTTGTTATGACTTAGTTTTTAGAATAAATTACAGTAAACCCCCCTCAATTAACCCAAATTTTTACTTAACCCCCTCCGACTACAAAACCCAACAGTGTGCACCCTCTAACTACCTAGAATGGACACTTAACACCCTTTTGTTAGGTCTCCGTAGGAAAAATGCACCGACGGCCGTCTCCGGCCACCGAGCGGCCGATCCGAGCCGTCCAAATTTTTTTTTTAAAAAAACCGAGTGGGCTAACGCGGGAATCAACGGCATCCGACGTGCGTAGGTGCTCGATCTAAACACCCCATTTAAATTCTTGGGGTGTTTGGATCGAGTACCTACGCAAGTCGGATGCCGTTGATTCCCGCGTTAGCCCACTCGGTTTTTTTTTTTAAAATTTTTGGACTGCTCGGATCGGCCGCTCGGTGGCCGGAGACGGCCGTCAATGCATTTTTCCTACGGAGACCTAACAAAAGGGTGTTAAGTGTCCATTCTGGATAGTTAGAGGGTGCACACTATTGGGTTTTGTAGTCGGAGGGGGTTAAGTGAAAATGCAGGTTAGTTGAGGGGGGTTTACTGTAATTTACTCTAGTTTTTACAAATAGTGCATTGCACTGTAAAGAGAAGACTAGTTCTTCTTGTTTCTTTGTCTCTTTATTTTTGTCCAGAACCATATATTGCTTAGAAATAATGGGCATATACTTGGATTTGCAAAGCTCGCAATGTCTTATATGCATGAGTTTGATTCCCTGTATGCAACAGTACGGTATATCACCAGAAAAGTTTCTTGAGAACATGGACCTATGTAATTTCTTCAAGATCTTGACGAATAGTGCAGATTCCGATAATAAGGTATTGGCTACGAGCAATTATTTATTTCTTCGATTATCCATCTATTTGATATTCTAACCAGAATTTACGTCCCGATGTTTCTTTCAATATGGATTAATATCAGGTTTATGTCTCCACAGTTCAAGCACGCAATTATCCCGTTACTGCCTTCCAGTGGCATCCAGAGGTACTATCTTTATGGTTACTCGTCGGTTTTCATGGAGAAAAAAAAGTTGTTACTCATCATGTTTTTATTGTCAATGCAACGTCCCTGTTTGTTTTTATGGATGCAATGGTGATGATGAGGTATTGCTGGTTATTTTCATTGCTATTACTAGGTGGGTATGTGTTGACTCCCTTGGTGTTTTGCTAAATCACACTTTCTACCACGTGTGCTCTGATGGGATGCTGACCTCCCTGTTCTGAGTGTTTTTCAGGAGACTAATCATAAGGGAGTACTGAATTTGCACATTTGTTTACCCGGATTTTCTGTTTTGGTTTTGTTAAAGCATCCTACTTAAAACCAATTGGTAATGAGTGAAGTGGCCTTCCAGGCTCATATACTAGTTTTGTAGGTTATAATTAATCAATGTCGGACAAGCTCCCACTCACCCGTGCGTGCAACCCCTGACCCGCACGTGGAGAGAGAAACAAAGGATCCATAACATTGGGATCATAACAAAACAAAGGTGCATTTATGGCACAAACAACGAGGCAATCAAGCAAGAGAGTCTTGTCCTTGAGCCTCCTAAAGTAAAGCCTAAGCTCTGATACCGTGTTAAAGCATCCAACTCAAAACCAATTGACAATGAGCGGAGAGGCCGCCCAGGCTCAATATAACTAGTCTTGGAGGTTATAATTAACCAATATGGGATAAGCTCTTACAGGTTTTCTAACACAATTTTTCGTGAACCGTGCTCTGGAGTTCACAGCTTCATGGTCTGATTGTCTTAGTCTTGACTATTAAATTCAGATACTGATAATGCGATTGGTGCTCTCCCTTTTTACATTCGGATAGAATATAGATTATAGCACCGTAGAGCTTACTAAGTTGGATCTTGGGAAGTTTAATCTTGAGATTGTCTCTGTCTGGCAGTGTTGGTTGATTCTATTTGTTTTCTCACTCCTTATACTTGATTTTTACTAATTTTCCTGGTACTTTCTATGTTGCTGACTTGCTATTACGAGGCACAACTATGATACAGCTGCTTCTGTTCTAATCGTGAAAGACTGACCCTGTACACTGCAGAAAAATGCTTTTGAATGGGGCTTATCCATGATTCCTCACTCCGAAGATGCAGTTCAAGTGACTCAATATGTTGCAAATTTCTTTGTCAGGTGAAAGTTTTCCTTGAAATGTATACTGAGTTAGGGAGAAACTTTGTCAGAAAAAAGGTTGATTTCGTTCAGCTCTAGTATCATAAAAGGAGCATGAGTTCCTTAAAAACTCATAGTCAGATATTTGAAAAAGACCGAAGTGGTTGCCTTGGGGACAATTTTCTCTTAACTGCGCAGGAATATGAAAGTTCCTATCCTGGGGAAAGACTGTAATATGCATGTTAGTGGGAAAGTCGCATCGCATATGTTCTGGAGTGCTAATTCTGCAACCACTACTCAAATAGTTAAACTCGAAGATTCGAGTTCATTGTTGGGTTCATTTATATCACGTACTATAAATATAAACGTTAGCTTCTTATTTGTATTTATTCTTTGATCTCCTGCAGTGAGGCTAGGAAGTCATTGAACAGACCACCTACTCGAAAAGTGCTCAACAATCTTATTTACAACTACAGTCCCACTTATTGTGGGAAGGCCGGGTAAGCCCATAATGCCTTCCAAATTGCATCTCGGTGTGCCCTTTTTAGTTTTTCTGACATTGGTTTCTCTATGTTCATGACTGCAGGAAGGGGTACGACGAGGTATACATCTTTGACGGCCACAATCATTCAAGTTTGTAAAGTGTACAAGTCATGGCTATTTCGCCATGCTTTATATGACTACAAGCTTGTGATATTGATTGATATGTACAGAGGTGCCCCAAGAACTATTCAAATGAAAGTAACGTGATCGTATTATTGGACAAGGTTTCACATTGGGATTGTATCTCCACCCTTCAGTGTAACTGCTCCATAAGTAAAATTAGAGGAAATCCCTGCTTTCCAAAATTAAACATTGTTGGTCCGGTGGTGGTGTTGATACTAAAGCGACCATCTTTGGCAAATTGGTGGATTCTGTAATAAGGACTGAACTTGGAGTTGCAAATGTTGCTTCTAGTACTATGTATTGATGGACCATTTTGAAGCTGTTCTTCTATCGTTCCGTGGATAATACCGGGGTATATAGAAGCAAAGAAACGAGATAATAATTTTCAGTTCTATGTCTGATTAAATTCTTCGACTGAGAGAATTTGAAGAATGTTATTAAAATTTAAAAGCCAAGTATATAACAATGCATGGTCGTCTTAACTTGTGCGTTTCCTTCCCGACTGAACAAGCAAATACGAAACACCAAGCAAATAGGCCTAAAATCACGATAACCTTATGAACTTGAATCATCAAAACCTAAAATGCTTACAGATTTGGGGAAGGAGAAACATCAATCAATACCTAAAATGGGAAGTTACAGATTCACAAATGGCGACGGTATTTGTTCTTGTCATTGAAAATAAACTTTTATTTCATACCAAGCGCAAATAAAGCATTGTCGTAAAAAATTATCTACGTATTGAAGACGCCGTGTTATAATTGCATTATGTAAGAACTTTGAGGATGTTGATACTAATTGATGGAGTATTTTATTAGAGTATGCAAAAGTGTCACGAAGAAAGTAAATTTTTTTGTTACAAAAAATAAAAAACTTGTACTATTGTTTTTGAAAAATCATTCCTTTTTGCGTAACTATTTTTTCCCTCCCTTTCTTCTCCCTCGACACACATGCTGATCACGTGAGCGTTTGAGGTTGCTCAAGTCCGACAAATCACAAATATTCCACCTTCAACCCGCTAACTCTAGTGGCAATAGAGATGGGTTGACATCGAAACTTGACAACCTCCTAAGACTAGGTCATAAGAGAGAAATTCATAGTGAATTTCTTAGACTCGGCTTGAATAACTTACCCTTTACCAGACTTAAAAAAAATAGCCAAAATACGCTTAAGCTGGCCCGAAAACTCCTTATTGTCGACACTAGATAAAAAAATCCAGCCATCATAAACACCCCCACCCAACAGAGCGAGAGAATGGCGGGAAACAAGTGCCTTTTTTCGGAGGGAAACCACTAATCCTACTCGGGTTCAACAATTCGCACCGCTTCCGCATAGACCCGAACCCTCCTCTTCGCTGGAACAACCGAACGCAATGGCCGAAGTCGAAACCCTAGGTATTCTCGAAGAGATCGAAGCCCTCGTCTCCGATAAGCTTCAAGTGGTAACAGCCCCTTTTCCCTTTTCTCAATACGAATCCTTTATCATATTCGCACGTCAAATATACTTTGCGTATGTTATTGATTTCCGCTTCTATATGTTTCGATGTTTTTTTGTGCAATTTTCTCTTGGTATTATTGTGTTATTTTCGTTATGTTCATTTGGGAATTGATTAGATTGATGTTTCGATGTTATGTGTGCAATTTTCTCTTGGTACTATTGTGTTACAGTAGAAAGTATCGAATTTTCGTAAGGTTCATATGGAAATCGATTAAATTGATGTGGCTTCACTGTTTTGTTTGGTTCCCCAAGTTTTTCCCCGTTTTCGGTGCTTCAAACACGACCTAAGGTTTATGTTTTGTTTGTTATGGTTAAAAGATCTAATTTTGTCCTACATACATATGCGTTTGCCACTCTAGGATTGGAAAGTTGAGTAGCGGTACAATTGTACTTGGTCAGGCCTTCGCTCCTCCGGCGGTTTCACTATGTAGGTGTATTTCTGCAACCGAGTGGGAGGAATTTGATGTGCCTGACCACTAGTATATGGTTTCGGTGTGATGATTTAAGCAAGCTAGGTCGGGACTTGGAATTTAGAGTGCATCGAAGATTTGGAGACATTAGCAAGGACTTTTCATGTGCGTTGACCTTATAAATTGTGTGAATTGATATAAGCAGCTGAATAGGTTTGACATTTCTGGCCCATGCAGTTGGTTGGATGATTACATGTGTTTACAATGTTGCTTTTTATGCCTCGTGTATCCAAACTATAATTTTATGCGAAGCATGGTGTAGTAGGATTTTGCCCTTCGATACATGTGATTGAAATAAGGAACCCCGGTTGAGTCTCGATTATTAAGCCACCTTTTCAACCAGTATGCAGTTCAATAGTTACCAAAAGGGTGGTTGTATTAGAAAACAAATGGGGGATCAGTCCTCTGCTCTGCACTTGTCAATGCTGGAAGCAATGTTCCTGCTTCAACAAAATCACAATTGGTAAACAAGGAAAGCTTCATTCATCCGTAGCACCAATGCAACTAACTGGCGAAAAAAGAAACTTTAGTAAAGGAGGGTCATAGCCGGCCAAGGCAAACCAAGCATGTAACTGGATGATCTGGAAACACAAAACTTAGTTCAACCAGCTAACGCTCATGCATGATACAACAGCAGATAAACCCAGCCAGCCAATAATGCTAAGGAGAGATTCCTCGAAATTTGATAGTAGTGTGGCCATGGTTATATTGGCAATATAGTTTTGTTCTAACAAGCTCCGCTTTTGACAACAAAGAGTCTGCACTCTGCAGTTGAAATTTGACAGGGTCTGGATGATCGTCGGATTCAAGTGGAGATTTGCACAAGGTACTCCTGCTAACCTAGGATGATGCTGCACCAGGAATACACTTAGTGTCCCAGATAGACCAATTTCTAATGGTTAAGTGTTCAAGCGGAGTACAACTATAATGTATGAAGCTTCTAATGTCATAGCGGGTGCGTTGGTTGGCTGCATATATGCTGTTATACTGTGTTTACCTCATTTGTAACAAAAAGGTACTGTGTTTACCTAAATTGCTCGTGATAAGACTTGACCAACATCACATTCTTTCCAAAGTTTTCTGCTTTACTTAGGATTATTGTACGTAATTCCTTCTAGTACCTGTTCTGGTTTCGGCTTCTTTTATTAGGGGACTTATTTTGATGCCATTAACTACGCAGTGTTATGGAAGCTAATAGTTTAGTATTTGCTCCATGTTGGTTGGTCTGATTGTTGCATAAAGCTATTGGTTTTTTCCTTGCGCAGTCTGTCTTTGACTCCTCTTGTACTTCTGAGTTAATTTTTACGGAGGTTTACAATAAAAGTATGTTCCATGATTTCAAAAATAAGTGAAACTGTTTGCGTTAGCTTGGTGACGAGAAAATGTTTATTTAGCTTAGATGCTTGCTCTTTAACTGCATCTATTTTATCTTATGTTGTGGAGTGTCTTTCCTTCTATTGTTGTTGTTCTTTTTCTTTTGTTTTTTTGATAAAGGTTTGTCACTGTTTAATTGTTGGCAGTTATGTCCTAATTATTTGTTCCCAACTGTGTAGATTTGTAACTATGACAATTGGCTTCTTTATGAACATTCAGAACTTTTAATCTATTGATTTGCAATCTATTAAATAAATGGCTGTCTCCCTTAGGTTTCCTACAAGTGGCTGAGTCGTAATTTTTTGCTGCCATCAGATTCTTCAAAGAGGTAAATGATTGTATCAGAAGTAGTTGTTTAAGTTAGATTCCCTCTGCTAATATCGGTTGCTGGTTTTCCATGTAGGTTGCTCCACAAATTTGTCGAGAAACATGGAGATGCGATGGAAGTAGTATATGCCTTGTCTGGCTGGTTGAAGAATAGTCCTTCAGTTTACCATATTAGGCTTGTTTCTGGGCCTAAACTTGCAGGTTAGAAATTGTTATGGGGAAATCCACATTCATCCCATCACTAACAAATCCCTTCGTGCTGTGTTGAAATGTGTTCCTCTTCTTCAATGTTACACTTGAACAATTACTTTAGTCCTAACTCATTGGTCTGTCTTCTATTCCCTCTTTTTACCTTTACTCTCGAACCTTCCTTTGATTAATTTTGCTTTTCCTTGGTACTATCTATGTCAAGCAGCACTTCTGTCAGGTGTGGATCACTGTATACTTTTTCTAGTATTGTTCATGAAGATATAAGCCCTAAGAAAAGTTCAATAATGTGCAGTTTGATTATATTAGATTTAGACTGCAAGGTTTTGGGAAATTTGCCAAATTTCAGTTGTTATTTACACAAACAAACTAAAGTTTGGGAGATGCGAGTTGTTCCGTACTCAAAACATGTTTTTGCATTATGAGGATGTCTTTTATGAAAGGAATCTACCGTACTGACACCAGCAGCTATCATATTTCAGCATACGCCTGGTTATACACTGTGTATTAACTTTTCTTGATCTAAAAGTGGATGAAAGTTCTTTTAACGGATTCCTGTATTTTCTTGGTTGGTCCAAAAAAGAGTAGGAATAACCCTTGGAAGTGTCTTTGTCTTGAGTTCTTGCAGAAGCTAAACAAGATTTCGATGGCAGTTGTTCAGTCCATGTGTACAGTGTCCAAGCTTGCATCCCAAAGGATCCAGCGGCACTTTGGAATGCAGAATATGTGCAAGCCGAAGAACTGTTTAGGCAGCCCCCCACAACTGATAATTGCTTGCGAGATAACAGGTATAGTTCTTCTATGTTGGAGTTCATGAGCATACCCTACTTGTGTAGCAACAGCCAACACCAAGACTTATACTCAATGCCTATCTGTTTTCCCTGCAAAAACTTCCCCTCTCTCTCTCTCTGTGGGAATTTTTTCCCCCCCCCAAAATTGGGGACTACTCTCCCCTTTTGGGAAACTCCAAAGCTTCCCCTCTCTCACCTTTTCTATGTTTCTGTTTGATAATGGAATAACAACTACTAATCGGTTTTATGAAATCCTTCCTTTTTTGTTTACAAGGTTTCAAACATAAAAAACTGCACCTGCTGCAAGAAAGACTAAAGTAATTAAACGCATTGTGATGTTCTTATTTTTGTGCCAAGTTTTTGTGAACATATATGGCCATTCAGCTGGAACTTCTGTACATATATACTTGTGCTTCAACTTACTATGGTCAACCCTGACTTCAGTCATCAGGTGTGCAACCATATGAAACTCAGCATAGTGCAGTTTGATGTGTTCATTTCCCGATACTCATTATTGTCTTTTCAGGTTATGCAGAATTTCAAATTCCTTTGTCAAGCGCAGTACTGAGGGCACAGCCACCAGCATTGCAGTTCTGCAACCCAAAACTGCAGGGATGGCAGGGCCATCCAGAAGTAATCCTTCTAATCAAAATTTGAATATTCCTCAACCTCAGCAAAAGAAAGTTCAGCAATCAAGCCCAAAGGTCGGTCTACAAACTACCCATGTGGTAAAAGATATCAAAACTGAGAGTCCAGTTACAGAGGGTCACAAACAGGTCGCCAAGGGTTCTTCAGATAAAGAAAAAGTTCCTCAATTGCCTGCTAATAAAAAGAAAGGCCAGAATGAGAAAAGTACTTCAGGAAATGGGGGCTCATTGGCAAATATGTGGGACCGTGCATCTACAAAGCCAAAGCCCAGTACTGCCACAACAAAAACTACTATTATTATTCCAAACACTACAGGTTTGTTTCCATTCACTCTTAGCCGGTGGTAAAGAAAAACAGATGAACTTTCTATCTGACCTTTATTTTTAAAATATACATATTTTAGTCTCTTGTGCGGAAGCTCAAATCTGTGCTCATGAGGCAGTAGAGGCTGCAGATAGTGATGATGATGGCGAAGATTTTAATTTCAAGAGAGCTTCCAATGGTGAAGGCAGTAGAAAGAGAAGGGTTGTTTTTGATTTTTCAGACGAAGACGATGAATTTAAAGATGCTGTAAATCTAGCATCACCGGACCCCCCCAAAAGGAAATCTTTTCTGGATAAACAAAGTAGTAAATCCTCAGTTCCCGAGAAAAACAATTTTGATATTGACAAGGAAAAAGAGAATAAACCAAAAGCAAAGGAAGATAAAATAACGGAGAAGGCAATTAACCAAGCACCACCAAGGGCAGATTCATCACTTGTCAGCAAAGGCAAGACTGCTGAGATTTCATCTTTAGAAAAAGTCCACAGTCCCTTTGCTGAAAATAATGTAAAGGATAAAGTGACTAATGCAGCTCCAACTTCACCTAAGAGGAGAAAAGTGATGAAGACACGAATTGACGAGCGTGGGAGAGAAGGTATGTGCAAGAGGCCTTCCCTCTATTTTCAACTTGCCGGTCTTACTGTTGTTTCTGTGGTTAAAAGTTTCACTTTGTGCATCATTCTAGTATGTCTCTCTGTATGATGATGTTTATGCTTTTAATGCTACTTATTTCCAAGACCTCTTGCTGAATCAGCTCATATATAGATGTAGAACTCCCTCACTACGTTCTTAGTGTCATCTCTCTCTTAAAATCAATGTTGTGTAATATTAACATAATCACTATGTACTCAGTTAAAAAGTGAAACGCAACCATCTTATGCATATTGTTTCCTGAAAGGTGTTCTGTAATGCAGTTCTTGTTTTCTTTGTTTGTTCTCTACCTGCGTACATCTGTTGATTGTTCATATTATGCTTTAGTAACTGAGGTCGTGTGGGAGGGTGAGGAAGCAGAGACCAAAGCTGATAGTCATGCAGTGACGAAAACAGAAAACACCTCAGCTGACAATACTGTCAACAGGTAATTTGAATAGTTTCTATTATATTTGATCTGTTAGTTAACTCTGAGTTTTTTATAGAACTCCTTGAATACAATATCTCGCGACTGAGCTGGTTATTTTCTGGTAACATCCACCACAGTTGTTCCCATCTTCACAGCAGTGGCAACTTTCAGAATTACTGCATTTGAAAATATTGGTTTCACTGTAGAAATAGAAAATAAAAAAGATGCCCGTGAATTTGACATTCCGTTTCCTGGTTGTCAATACAATTCGATACGGTAGTTATTTTGCTTTCATCTGATGACAGTGCTCAAAATGTTGCGTATGAATACAGGGCACCCGCTGCTAAGAAGTCACCAGCCGTGGGGAACACTGCTCCATCTAACCCAGGTGGCAAAGCAGGAAGTAAGAAAGCTGGAAATGTGAAGGATCCTAAACAAGGGAATATTATGTCTTTCTTCAAGAGGGTTTAGGTTGACCAGTTGACTACAGGAGAATTCCGTGTATTAGCCGGTGGCTAGTGAGCTTGTCTCTTTTGGGAATGCTAATTTCTAGTGTTCCTGTTCCTGTATTATTAGCCTTTTTTCACCCTCTTCTCTTTCTCCTGAAAGCTGTGTAGCCTTTTCTGTATTGATTCTGGTTGATGTTATGTGCGAATATGGTTTCGATTAATGGAAACATCTCTCTCTCTCTCTCTCTCTCTCTCTCTCTCTCTCTCTCATAAAATTGGCTTGCCTAGTTCAGCATTCCACTGTATCTAGGCCGAAAAGCCAAGTGAAGGTCCTTCTGGTGGTTGTTTCAGGGAAGGTTATAATTTTGCCCACTGGCGCCCAAGTTATTAGTAGTTTGGATTTGGTGGTTTGAACTCATAACAAGAATCAAACCAAGGGTTCTGCTCTTCTTGAGTCCTGACCATCCAGTTTGTGGATCCTTCACAGGCTTACTTGAAGCAGAACTTTCCATTTTTAATAACACATGAAAAAATCATGTTAAATTCATGTTGATCAGCTATATCAATGAATAATTGTTACAGATTTGTCTTGATATACATGGATGTATCAAGTGTGACAATGTGTTTCTTAAAGATGTATGCATTTTGGAATCATAATAGCGGGTGCTCATCAACATGAATTTAGACATGATCGATGATCTAGATAAGGTCTAAAACATGGAAAGTCCAAAATCATCGAAGTAGGTCCAAAATTAGCCCACAAATGGCGAACTGGACGGACAAGTAAAGGGACCGTAGAGAATCTGTTCTCAAAATAGAAACTGACAGAATTTTCAATTTTTAAGATTGGCTAAAAGCCTGATAATTACTTGCAGAATCTATTTTAGTGAAGATGTTTTGAAAAAGAAAAAATAGCTACTACCCATTTCTCGCAAAGCTACCAAAACAAATTCAAAACAAGTTTCAATAGTCAATTTAAAAGAAAATGGAACAAAAGTGAACCGGACTTCATTATAGGTTCCAAAGGAGAATGATGTACACTATATATACATTCAGCCATGTAATATCTTTTATGTTTTCAGCCTTCTCGAATCAAGTTTGTAGGTTCGCTCATAACATACTTCGGTAGTTCATATTTTGCACCTGCAACAAGATTATTGAGGCATCTCAGATGTTAGAAGTGAGTAACACCAGAAGACAAAACTGAAAGTAAAAGATCGAACAAAAGGAAAGCCAAAAAACAATAATTCGAGTACCTCTTTCATCGTAGCATATTGTCAAATCAGCACTTTGAACAATGACTCCAGCACTGTCCACAATTGCTTGTGCGAGGGTTAGATCAGCTTCTGCAGCAGCGCGAAGGGCATCCCAAATTTCTAGTGCCAATGAAAATGGTAATCATTTAGGATTTTGCAGACAGTGGATGATGTGCATGCCACAAGGATACAACAAAAGAGAAAGGACATATGTTACAAAATGAAATAACAGTAGAAGGAAAACAAAAGAAAAAATGACAAATACGTCAATCTCCATTCTGCCCTTATCTTGTGAGCTGCCATACTATGGCCATGGTAGATATTTTCTTGTCCATTTGTCAACACAAAAACAAGGGGAACTGGACCCCTGATGTCAAGCTTGAGAAGGCCAATGCCCAGCTTGGCAGAAGCCAAACTGTCAACAACAATTGCAAATTATCTTATTTGTAAATTGCCTCATTTGCAATGATGCAGCTTTATCTTTTAAATTTGGCTGTATCTTCCCTGATTTTACACAGAAGAGAAGAACGTACGGTGCAGTTCACACCTAATAAGACAAGCCAATGACCGGGAGTAATATTTTCCTTTTGACAGCGCTTCCGCCTACAGTTTTGAGGTCTCAATGACTTTTTCATTATGAGGCACTCATCAATTGCCAGATTTGCTGTCTAAGAAAGAATTTCCCTGAGTTTCAGACATTTAAAAGCAGAAGATCGGTTGGCAAGTTTCCACCAGTGAATGCAGTGTAAATGTCAGACACCACTGTTGATCATGAAGGAGAAAATTTTCTGTTCATTCCAGCCGTGGTTCTTAACAAAAATGTCAAAAACAGGGCAATGATTGATTTCGCCCAAATTCCCACAGCATATCCATAATACTTTAATCAAAGAAGAGAGACTATCCCAACATTTTGACATGCTTGGAGATTTTTAAGCACTCCTCCCATTTGAGTTTTTGCCCCTCTGATAGCATTTTCAAATGGGAAGCATGCACCTATTCACCTCTATTTTCTAGAAAAGTCAGGTTTTACTGTTATTCTATAAGAACTTATCTAGAATGGTAGATGTAAGAATACCTTTCCTGCCACCATAGTGAGGAGCAGTGTCCCAGAACTCCTCACGCATCTGCAGGAGTTGGCTCTTTGTTATTTGTGGCGAATGCTTCCAAGGTTTTGGCTTTTCAATCTTCTTCACTGTTCCTGTGATTACCAGAAAGTCCCAATAATGGCATTAGTAGTGGGCCAACAACGTATACAAGTGTATTGAGGATCAGTTCTCCCTTTGTCACAGCTCAAAGAATACAGTACATAGAACTAATCCCAAAGTTATCAATCCTAAAAACTGAAACCTAAGTCCAAGATATTGGATGTATGACAGTCGTTAAGAACCCATATGACTGAAGAAAACACAGCACAGGATGTCATGATCGCTCTCCTATCTAGATTTTCCAATTTTTGAATCTTAATTGTCAACTTCTCTCTTCAATACATTCGGCTCTGTTGGGGTGTTCGGGGGAAATGAGACAGGGACACATTAAAGGGAGAACGGGTTAAATCTGTAAGAAGTATGGGTTGACAGTGGAGAATTTAAACCTGGGGAAATTGAAGGGAAAATGGGTACAAAAAGTTCATGTCAATTCATGATCTAATTGCTTCATAGTCAAGCGACTCAGGCCACTTAATCTGGCAAGAGATGATAATTAACAGCCCTTACTGCAAGGGATCTTTATCGGCACTGCCAAATGGAAAAGAGAGGAAAGATTGTTTAGACTAATAAAAGATGAATTAGCTTCTTTTTCATATCAGCTGATCTTCTAAATGGTTGACAAAGTAGAAGCCCAATATATGGTGGATTACCAGCCGCTCCTAAAGCTTTCTTATTTTAAAAATTATTGTCAAGGAAGAACAAACTTTTATAGAAGAAATAAATCGACCACAACCTGGAAGGGCATTCCAGGATATACCACAAGTCAAAACAGAAAATCGAAAAATTTAGAGACAGGAAAGCTTATCTTAAACTTCCACTCTATAACAACAAAGGCAATAAACAAACTTTCAAGATATTACCATAAAGCATCTTGAGTTCTACAAGCTATTCCTCAACATATTCCAAAAGCACAAACTTACCCGGTCCATTGAAGGACCCAAATATCACTTGGGCTAAAAGGGCAGTACAACCTGGTGCAAAATCTGGACATTGGTCAAGCTAGAAGTAATTAGCTGAAGCACACTTGTTACACTTCACTAAGCCAGTGTACCACAACATAGACTACACATGCTTCTACTTCACAGAAATAACAACTTGCATTATCTCAGGCCAATTTAACTGTGTTCTGAATCACTGACTTTATGCCTAATATAAGCAACCAGAATTGTCTCAAGTTTTCCAGTATCATGCCAAACTTCAACATCTAAGATCAACTTCTGAAGTACCCTTTGTCCATATCATCAAATGAATGATAAAAAAATACTAACTACCAAACAGGTTGACTTCATGCCAACATCTACACTCAAATCTCACCAACTTGATTCAGAAGACCTACCCCAATTAAGGTCAGCTCATTGGGACCAAGCCCAATAAAGCATTTTAAATTAAGTATTAATTATTACCATCACCATGTATACTCTGCACTGATGTAGAGATCTTAACTCCCACAGACAAAGCAACACGCATACAAAGCAGACTCACAGATAAAGATGCTCCAAGTAAAAATAAAACAAAACTATACTTAAAATCAATTATTTTTTGGAGGATCCCCACACCCATATCCAAATTCAGATCCATACCCACACATCCTTAATATCCAAGATTGAGGTGTCGGACCCTTAGATATACACCCGCACACGTTTCGGTTATCTAGGTTTCCCTTTTTATAAAATACATTTGAAAAGTTTTCAAAAAAAAAAAGCCCAACAAAAACAAAACGTCAAAACCTTAAGACAGGAAACCTAGATAACTGAAACATGGGAATGCTTTACTTGTGAAGCCTTTGTTTAGCCCAACTTAGGTACATATACATGTTTTTGTCTTCCTTTAGGTATTGTTTCTGTTGGGCCTTTTTTTGAAAACTTTTCAAATGTATTTTCTATAAGAAACCAAACCAAACAAAATTGAACCTTAAGTACCACCCAATGTGGGTTGGCTACATGAATGTGTTTTCTCCATTAAATTCTGTTGATGGTATTGTGTTCCACGGTATCCAATAAACCTAGGTCTTTTCGAACTACAGCATCAATAGCCAGTCTTGATCTACCTCTACCCTTGGTGCTACCATCTACCATCACGGACATGGGTGCAGGTGTATATCTAAGGGTCCGACACCTCAATCTTGGATGCGTGGATATGGATCCGAATTTGGATATGGATCCGGATTTGGATACAGGTGCGGGGACCACATACACAGTAGGTGATGAACACACCCACAATAGCACGAAGAAAACAATTTATCACAATTGGGAATCACAACACCAGATATATGTGATTCCACAAGATTGCCTACATTAACCGCTCACACCAGTTTTCACCATCATATTCAATGAAGAAGAGTAGTAAAATATCTAGCCAAAATTCTACGTGCCAGGGTTTATATCGACAAATTACCATATCTCCCTTGTACTCAAAAGAAATCATGAATGTGTGGTGTAAGTTGTTCAGAACTAACAAATAACAATACATACATTTTTTCCTACTTGTTTACATAATCACAAACATAGACATCTACACATTTATTCTGATAACTTAGGTGTCCGGGCCAGATTACAAGCACCTCAATTAATCATGGCACAAATCCCACCGACCACTAGGGGGCCAAGCCGGCACACTTTGTGCTACTAGCAACAATGCATACAACACAAGCACAGACATCTACACATTTTTTTCCCTGATAACCTAGGTGTCCAAGCCAGCATACGAGCATCCGACAGATTGATCTGGGAGACCAATCACACCGTTCACTGACGCGGCCCAATTAAATCCCAAACAAAGCTACATATGGACTGCCCCAAACGAGTTGGTCCGGAATAGCCTAACAATGAAGAATCGGATTTTAACTGATAGAGAACATCAAAAACAAACTAAAAAGAACTGATACAATCATCTGAAAACTACTGCGAATCAAACGAAAAAGTTGATTTCGCGAGATGTGGCGATAAACTCACCCTCACCTTTGGCCTCCGACGATCCAGCACACCCCATGCTAATCCTCTTTGCACAATCGCGAGGGCAACAAAGGGAAGCTCAGAAAATCATAGGGGAAAAAAAGGCTGCTCGGAGAGGTATCTGAGTGTTTGGGGGGTGGGAAAATTTTGCAGCTATTTTCCCGGAAAGTGCAGGAAATTTAGAGAAGTTGGAGTGGGAGAGGGGTCAAAATAGGTTTGGTTTGCTCTCAATAATAAGAAATTGGGTAATTTACATTAAATCCCACTCAACTACGATCTATTTTCGCTTAATCTCCCTAAAGTTTGAAACTCAACACCTAACCCTCTTAAACTATACAAATCCAAGATGTAAAAATTGGTATCTGCGGAAAATCACGATTTACCCTCTTGCCCATCAATCATCAGCAAACCGTGTTTTTTTCTTCAACTTAACCTTCACGCTTAACTTCCTCGAAAACCATCGCTGCATCGAAAATCAAATCCAGTCACCCCACTCAAATGAAAATTACTCCAACCCTAATCACTTCATATCCTGCTATTTTTTTTTATTTTTTTTTTTGGTCAAACGGAAATTCTTCATATTCTGCTATTGCCCGCGATTTCTCCATAACTGACTCTATCAGTTACGTTATTTTATTCTTCTCCTAGCCTCTTCTAACTCTTTGTAAAATTACCCTTAAACTAGGGGAAAGGGGTAATCTCCTTATGAAATCTTATTTATCATGTCATGTTTTGCTCACACGACAAGTTCCATCCAAAATCCAATGTTTTGCTAACGGAATAAGTTGAGTTTATTGTAATTAAAAAGTTAAGTGAAATTAGTCAAAGTTGAAGGGGGATTAATGTAGTTTACCCAAAGAATTTTTGGAGAGTAGAGAGAGAAAGGAGTAGTGGCGGTTGGCTGTCAAGTTCCGATTTTCCGTAGGGGGTGAGATGTTATTGGGTATGGTTCGGCCTACAGTGAATGTGTGCGATGAGGTCTACCGACACATATAAAATCTCATACGAATCTAGAACCGTCTAATACATACAGGTATATCTGTCCGATAGATATGGGATGTCTTTTTTTTTTTTTTTATCCGTCAAATTTAATATACTCTATCCTACGAAATTTAGAGAGGGGATGAATGCTTACGGGAATCGAATCATGTCCATATGCATGGGAGTATAAAAGGAGCACGCACTGCACTGCCCTCCACTTTCAATATTTTTTTAAGACGTTTATTTTATTTAACTTATTTTCCTTTGGTTGGTTTACTTTTATTGTTAGTAAACCTTGTTTTTGTTTCTAATAAAAAAACAGTTGACTTACTGCATTCGTTCGAGGGGAGAAATCCAAAAAGTGAAACAAAAATCGATCGAACTTGAATTTTTTTTAAAAAAACTGAAACTTGACTTCTTCTTTTTTTTTCAAATGTTGGTTATATTTTTTGACTTTTTCAATTGCCCCAATCCGAAATAATTTGACGATTAACTAATTGATTTGAGAAGAGATAAAACCGAAATGTAAATTAAATAAATCAAGCCAAACCTTACGTATTAATAGTCCAAACCTAAAGGTTTTGATAGCCGTTCAAGGCTTCTAGTTTTTTTTCATTCATTGACTGGACTCCTAAAGATTTGAAGTGAGTGTGAGGTCATGATCAATGATAAACTGGTTAAATATAAAAATAATAATAATAAATCACATAAGTAAGCTACTGGAAATCGTCTAATTGAAGCTTGATCAAGAATTCTCCAAAGATCTCATCACCTAAGTCTAGCCTGCGAGTAACTTCTCTCAATAATTAGAGCCAGAAGTCAAAATAAATAGACTTGCCAACTATGCTTCAAGTGGTGATGAAGTGTCCACGGCATCTGAAGTTTTCCCCCTTTTTTCTGCTAAACACAACCATGCTTATCAATACAGAGGCATAAAATTGCAAATGAGAAAGGAATAGATTGTTGCACCTGCACAAAAGACACTGCGTAAAGCTAAACATAACCAGAATCTAGCATACAAATTTAGGCACAAGCCTGAATGATCTTTGTTAGGCTACAGTGTACAAAGTTGGTCCTTGACTCCGGGGTTGGCTCAACTACAGACAAGAAGAAGCAGCATGCATCACAATCCATCGGAAAACAAATGCCGGGAGAGTATTAAGAAGTCGCGGTGTAATCAAAACTTGAATGAATCACCATATTTGCTCCTCATATTGTAACGGTCGTACTTTGGATCGTCATAATTCACAGGCTTCATCTCCACAGGTCTCTGTTCCATCCCTACTGCTCCAAAACCCGTCTCTACACTTTTCTCCCGTCGATGCTTTGTCCTTTCTTTCTGGCTCTTAGACCTATTATGTTGACTGTAAGGTGGGACCTCCCCTGATCCATAAATTTCCGCATATTCTTGCCGTTTTGACGATCTGTGCTTGCTTGACAGAGAAGGGTCTTTGAAACTGGCTGATCTTACGTTAGGCGGTTTCATCTCCGAATACTTGTCACCAATATTGGGAGCATGGGCTTGTCGGGTTTCAGAGAGAGGAATGGGAGTTCTTTGCTTTCGAACCAAGGGGGTCTCGGCCCCATCTTCTGGCATTTTCAGAGAATCTTTCAGTGGAGCGAGACCACTGCTCTTGGAAATCTTGCGGTTGAAACGAAGGGGGATGAAGTAGAGGAAGATCCCAGCCAATGCTTCAAGTGCGAGCTTGGATAGATCAATTATGAGCCTTCCAAAAGAAGGCCACCCCTCTGCTTCTTGTTCCTCCTTGATGGGTTCAACAATAGGAGTGGATTTCTCCTTGCTCTGTTGGTCATGGGAGTCACTTTCTGACGGATGTTTCTGCACCTGTAATTGACATAGATTCAGCCTCAATGAGAAGAAAGAATAAAACAAACACTTGAACTATCTGGAATGCATATCCTCTCTTATGGCAATGGATCGTCACCAAATGAGAAACCGTTCAGAACACAGAGACCATAGGAGGAAGCAAGTCCCAACAGATACTCCATGAGTCTGCTTTGGAGAGAGATAAAATCACAGTTGTCTTCAGTCAATTTGGATACTGACAACCATTTGGCCAGACTCATCTCTGAAAATTCTCAATTTCTAATTCCACCTTCAAGGAAATTAACAAAACGGAAGTGAAAATGCAAAGTAAGAGTATTACCACTTTGTAGAAACAAGAAGGTCCAAATCCCTGTTGAAGCATGCATGAAGCATATCCTACTAGGACGGCACCAATGACCATAAGTACATCTGCCAAGAGAAGCAATGGATTATACCAATATTCAGCAGGAAATGCAATCTGAAATACGCAGTTAAAAATTGAATTGATGCATCAGAGTTTACAGAGGTCAAATTTAACTATGTCCTTGACATGGGCCCACTTCGTAGTAATCCACATGCTAAAGCACCCTTAAGGCTGTCCTGTGGTCATAGATTTGCAGAGGGATACAACAGGGAAACTAAAGTACAAATTTAGCATTTAGATTCACCTTTTCCCTTTCTTTTCCAATTCCTCAAATCCTTGATCCAAACACAACTTAAGTGTATACATCACTAATCATAAAAGTAGGGACCCATCCATAACTACCTTGGTGTACTTCTCGTGACGATATCAACTATCAACCTAAGATATGACCTTCTTAGCGTGGAAGTACCATTTTCATGCTTACCGTACCTGACAACCCTTAAGCTGAAGGATATTGCAAACAACCAGCAAGCATGGACATGTTCAATTTCAATACACTTCATTTACCAGCATCAAGTATTGTAATGATTACCTTGTAAACCCAAAACACAAGTAGTTTTTTCCTTGAGGATCATTACAGAACCCTTCTCCTACAGGGCTCGCACCATTACAGCTACAACCAAAATTTGGTCTTTGAAAAGTTTCAACCCAAATATGCCAAATCCCTTGCATACTTGCCCATCAGACCGGAGCACGGCTTATCAGAGATAGACAAACTAGAAAAGTTAACACCCGGCTTTAAGCATGCCCCAGCTTGGCTCATTCAACATCATCTCAAGGTTTAAAAAAAAAAAGGAATAGGAAAGCTGATTTGTCGAGTGAGAATATATCCGATGACAGGTAGATTGATTGGCATCTGAAATGGCTAGTTACATGAGTATGCACGAATGTCCCCCAAATAAAATTTACAGCAACTGGTTCCCTACACGCCACAGAATCAAGCTTCCACTTAACCAAATCTATCTATCTATCTATCTATATCTATATCCTATAGGTATGTGTTCAGGCCTACCAATCCTCCAAACCTCCATCCCTAATTTTCCAGAGTTTTGATTTTCTTTTAATTTGTTTAAATTGGGTGGGTGGTGGCCCAACTTATCTCTCCACTGCACATGTGTGATTCTCACTACAAAGTGTCGAAACCGCACAAATTATTTTTTTGTCCCGTGCATCGAATGAATACAATGCTAGATGATAAAAAAAATAGTTTAATATTTTTTCTGGTTCTGTGTTCGATGCAAGCTAGCATTGGTCTCACTTTATGCATCGAAAGACGTGTGGTGGAAAATAAATTTGGGGTACCACATAACAGTGGTCCCGTGCATCGAACGGGCACAAACGCTAGTAATAATGAAGAAAGAAAGAAAGAAAGATAGATAGAATGCATAATACAATTGTGAGGGCAGCGAAAGTAAATATGGGAAAATCAAGTCAGTAAACTATTTTCGCAGAAGGATAGTACAGGAAGCAAATCTCAATGCAACAATTCCCTAATGATTACAAGCCTACGAGTAACATCTACCATTTATCAGTGGAAAATTGAGGTCCTCCATGAAGCAAATAGCTGAATTGTAAACAAAGTAAATGCACACGCCAAACAAACTGTGCACCATTGCCAAAGAAGGATAAAGGATGGGAAAAGGCAAATATTTGAGCAGACACGCCCACTCAGGAAAATGACAAAAGCATCAAAAACCGTGATTTTCTACTGAAAAAAGGCATCAATTAGTTGTTTGCTTGAGTAATTGCTTTCCATAGCACTTTTCTCTTCTCAACTGTGGTTGTCCAGTTGCAGCTAATGTGTACCCCCACCCCCTTCCCGATCATGATAATCAGAGCTTCCACAAGTGTAAGCATCATGATAGCAATAACTCGATGTTTTGAATGACATTCTAGAATCTAACCCTAGCATCTTTTCCAGGCATCAACTTCAATATGTTGCTTGCCAATCGGTACCACCAATGGATGTCATCACACAAGGTAAACAAATCAAATCTTTGTTGGACACCTAGTGTAGTTTCTCATCATTTTACCCCTCCCAGCAGGGCAGTGCTGGTCCAAATTCAAGATAAGTTCCGCCCCAAAATCTTTCACTTAAGCCTTACCTAAATCCGGCCTAAGCTAAAATATGATCATTGAACTTGGCTCCACATAAATGGACTAACCGGGATCTAGGGGATATAGTGAGATGTCTACCTCCCATCCATGTTAGAGTTCTTGACTATTAGGCATGGCTTCCTCCTCAAAGATCATGAAAGTAAGAGGTCAAGAGATCTATTTTGGGTAGGGCTCGAACATACCCTTGTCTCTTACAGACTCGAGCATTCAAATGACAAAGCAACTTGCTAGACAATGCACCTTGCTCTAACTCATACAACCAACCTTCAATTAATCTCCTTTGTTTTACAGATAATACAGATAAGGTTCATCTAATGCAGATCTTGATGAACGGTGATAAGTAATCCTCTCAAATCCTTCTGTTGCATTCAAATGCCTAAGCTCATATTTTAGAAAAGTGCATTATGACAAAATTGCATAAATGTCAATGATAATGGACCATATGCAACGCAGTTGGTTTATATGTAAAGAAGTGGAACAGAAGTTGATCCTTCTGCTTCAAGAACACAAATAAAGTTATTGTACGGGGTTTAAACCTGTGGAAGAAATTGAGCTGTACTGATAATCGCATTCCTCTTGGTTAAGGGAGATTTGACGAAGAGCAGCATTTCCTCTATCAACAACTAGTAATGAACACGTAGGGCGAACATATATCACATCAAAGTCAGTTGAGAACTTGGCATCCTCACTTGGCCCATCCCTATACCCTGCTACATTTGATTTTCCGCCAGCAATTGTTGTCACGCCTACAAGGTTTTATAGAGTACAGCGCTTCAGAAAATATCCAGTGTTGCCTCCAACTTATGTTTTAACCAAAGTTGATAATTTAAAAATACATTTAGAAATACAATTTTCACTTTAAACTTTGACTATTTCAAAGTACCTTTGTCAATTTTTACCTCAACAATACTCAAAAGAAAATAGAACCTTTGGGATATCATTCTGTTTTCCCTTTTCCAGAATAAAGTTCGCATCTGAAACAGAAAAGCTAAAATAACCTCCAACTTTCGTATAGGATAACTAACTAGCACAAAGCACACACACCTCCTTCTCCTATTTTCCTGATGGCAAGGTTCGAGGTATCAGCAACATACACGTTTCCTTTATCATCCATAGTTACACCCTGTGGATGACTGAAACGAGCATCACTTGGCTTTCCGTCTACATGGCCCGTGTAACCTTGGAATGAACCGGCAACCAATCTTGCCCTGCTATCTGCATCAATAAAATTTTGAAACAGAAAAACAAGTAGAAACCCCTTAAATTCAAATTTAAAACAAAGCAATTTCTACCAATCCACAAAGCAAGCCATTTCCATTCCACCCATCACAAAAACAAAGAAGGGAACATATCAGCATTTCCCGCCAAAGACATTAGCCCTCAGTCTGATTGCTAAGGGAACCAATGAAACAAATTACTTCGTAAACTTCAGAATTTTAACAATTTCATCATTCAAGATTCCAGGGAACAACAATCACCAATCAACTATCCTAAGTATCAGTTTGCGAAAAGTGGTACTCAGTCTCCGGAAAAAAAATCCAAAAGTTGTGCAAGAAAATGAAAACATTTTCTCATTTCATCTATTCACTTCTCCATAACAGCAAACCATGTGTCTTTACCGCTTATGGATACTATGACAAAAAATAACGCACGTGTACTGAATTTTCAATTGGCAGATATAGCAAGAGAGTAAAAGGCTAGCACTCACATTGGGACAAGGGCGGAGTAATCCGGACAATGTTGCTATTAACTGAATCGACAGCATATAATTCACCATCTTCTGAGACACGAATTTTGTAGGGCACAACTCCAAGCCCATTCCCCTCCACAACAGTTTCAACATGGTACCCATCCTCAAATTGAAGAACATTTCCATCTGATGAGTAGAAAAAAATCACATCATATATCCTTAGTAATGTATATGAACACACAGGATATAGGATATACATGTTGTTCGATTCACGGGAAGGACAAGATAAGTGAACCCGGGATAACTTATCCCAAGAAGAGCATTCTAGTCCTTTGGGTCACTAAAATAATCTGAGATAAGGTGTCCCATCCGCTCCCAGGACAAATAATCCCTCGCATGCGGATGGGGGTAAAAAGGTTGCCCGGCATAGGAGGTCCAGAAACACAACAAGCAGTACAACATTTTGTTCGTGCATATGTGGCAGTGTCTCATTGGTAGTCAAAAACTAGAAATTCATCCAGTTGCCAACGAAACACTCCCACGTAGGCACGTTGTGCAAAATGTTGTGCGCGTTATCGTGTCGCTCGACTTTCTCTACTCGAAATCAGTTATCCCGAACCACTCTTGCATTATCAAACGCTGATTAATGTGTTCATGTACCTTCTTATCTGCTAATCAAAAACAAATGTGCCCTATAGCGCACAAAACGTTCGTCCAATCACTCGCCAACAACGGAAAGCATAAATTAAGACTGGTACTTGCCTGAATGGGGTATTTTGGAGGAAGACCTCGTCAATTTGAGAAGAGAGTTCAAGTGTTTCATCAAGGGTCCTGAATAAGAAATATCAGTATATACCCCCCCAAAAAAAAACGTATCACTGCTAGTATCATGTACACACACACACACACACACACACATAGAGAGAGAGAGAGAGAGAGAGAGAGGGTTGATACCTGCAGGAGCAGCATTGGCTTGGAATCGGAGAAGGCAAGTGAGGGACAAGGTTAAGAAAGTGAGGAAAACGAAGGATGAATATGATCTCATGGCTGAATCTCAACAAACCAAAATCAGAGAAATAGGAGAGAGAAAACTATGGAAGAGATTTGAGAGCAGTTTCTGAAGTGATGAGGTGAATGTAGAGAGAGAGAGAGAGAGAGAGATAGAAACGCCCCGCGGCGTGGGTTTTGCAAGTGGCGGGGGCTTCAGGAACTGGGAACACTACACAAGGGGCGAGTAGCACTGTACTTTAGCATACAGCTTACTTTCCGCTCTTTTCTTACTTGTACTACTAATAAAGTGCTTTTTTTATTTCTCATTTCTCTGTCCGGAAAGGAAGTTTTTCTTCTACTCGGAAAAGAAAATTAACCAAAGAAGTTCTGAAGGAGGAACATATTTGTGACACCCTTTTATTTTATTTTTCCGTAAATTAAAATAATTATTTATTTTTTAAAATTAAAGATGATATATTATGAAAGAATAACCTGTCAAATAAAACAAATAATAAGTACTTGACAAAAAACAATCTCAGCGGAACGGAGCCTCATTTATTTTGATTAAATGGAAAAAATTTCATAAATATAGCTTACAAATACAAAGTTCCCGAGTGAGATCTACCCCTCTTTTCTTTGTCTTCCAACAGAAGAAATTTAATACAATGCAGAATAGAATTAAAGATAAATTAGGACTAGATAAGGAAAGAGATGCAATTTAGCGTCTTGAGCAAGCAGGTCAGCACATTTGTTTACCCTCCGCATGATTCTCTTGATCTGAGGTTGGCCTATTTTCCGGAGTTGGGACTTGCAAACAATGATCTCAAGTTATAAAGATGTGATCTTTCCGGAGTTTGGTGCATTCCTGTTTGTTGCGATGTAATCTTTGCCTTCGAGTATTATTGAATGAATTGACAGTTTTCAAAAAAAAAGTTATAAAGATGGTGGTCATGTAAATTCGAGTTGAGCAGGGGGTAACATTAGTGGCACCCGTTTCAATTTACACAGATACAATGTTTCGTTGCTTGAGCGGTTGGAGGTAGGGGTGGCAAACAGAAAGTCTACAGGCACAGCAAATCTGTGCACAGATTTCTATATAGGGTCCACTAAGGATTCTACACAAATGATTTGAGTCGTTTATTATGTTTAAAATATTTTTTCAAAGGCTCTCGCAAAAAATCGCTCAATCTAGTACTTATAAGTATTTGATTTAATCGTCTAACTTTTCATTCTCTCAAAACTTGAATGAAAAGTTAGATGTTAAATCAAGCATTTATATGTATCGGACCCCATAAAAGTAGAACTACATGTAATTAAGTGGGGTTCTTTAAGCACAGTGACTTCTACATTAATCCATTTATCTAATCAATTTTTTGCTGGATGATGCTATGGTGTCCCCGGTCATTTTGGGGACACCGTAATTTTTGGCATAACAGAACCCTTACAAGCATAACAAAAATCATTACAGGTATAATAGAACCATAACATGGCATAACCAAGGCATAACCAAAAACCAATCAAGGCATAACCAAAAATCAACCAAGGCATAACCAACCAAGTTATGCCTTGTTATGGTTTTGGTTATGCTTGTAATGGTTTTGGTTATGCTTGTAATGCATTTGATTATGCTTATAATGGTTTTGTTATGCCAAAAGTTACGGTGTCCCCAAAATGACCGGGGACACCGAAGTCATTCCCTTTTTTGCTATATTTTATAAATTGGACCCCATAAAGCCACTCCACTAAAATTATTAATTTGTGCTCCTTTTTAACACTAGAATTTGGCTAACCATTCGTCAAAAAGCATATGAATAATACTCCCTAAATGCTAAAGAAGTTCGAATCTGCAATAGTAATCTCATGTGCAAGCAGTAACAAATATGCAGTTCAATCATTTTAAAATTACAAACACTTTGAACAAATAAATGCAAAACACACTAATGCGAGTGCTCGCACAATTGTGCTTCACTTTTGTTTTTGTCTAGGGTTGCAAAAGAGTCGAGTTGAGTCGGGTTTTGCCTTGCTCGAGCTTGGCTCGCCTTCGTTTTCCTCAGCTCGAGCTGAAATATATGAGCTTGAACTCGGCTCGAATATATATTCAAAAGCCCGAGCTTGGCTCGAATGGCTCATTCGGTACATGTATAGGTATTGGTATATATATGTGTATATATATATATATATATATATGAAAGCTCGAGATCGGCTCGAATGACTCGTTTGATATATGTATGTATTATATATGACAGCTCGCGAGCTCAACTAGCCGAGCATCAAGTGGCTCGAGCTCGGCTCGTTTATGAAATGAGCTGAAAATGATGACTCAAGCTCGTTCGTTTGCTTGATGAACCGAGCCGTTAGCGAGCCGAGTCACGAGCCGCTCGGTTCATTTGCAGCCCTATTTTTGTCAAAAGTATTTTTTGTTTTAGAATTTTCCCGTTCAGTAGCGGGTTACTCTTTTAAGTAAATGTGAAAGCATTTCCTTTGACAGCACCGTTTTCGCACGTGTCACGTAACCATTGGCACCGCCTACGTAAAAAAACAAAAACTAACCAATTGGCACCCAACGGCGAGCCAACAACGCCACGTCCGAGACCTCTTCGTAACGCCAATCTCTGCCAGCGACCCCCTCCCTATTTGATCTCTCTCTCTCTCTCTCATCAGATCGAAAACTCTGCAACACATTTCCGAACGAGCAGGTTTCCACGAAACCAGACTCTCCAGGGTTCCGCCTTCTCCGGTCTCGAAAGGTTATTCTTGCTTCTGGTCTCTCTTCTTCTTCAATTCGACACCTTTGTTTTGCTTAATTTGAAGAAAGAGAGAAAGGAAAATGATGTATTGAGCGCAATAGATTTGTCGTTACTTTTTTTTTCTCCCCCCTAAATGTGTTCATTTACTCTTTGCTGATTTTATAGGGCTTGAAAAATCACACGGATCTGTGATCTGCTTTATACATGCATGCAGAATTGTTGACGGTGATTTTGATTTTTGGTGATTGATTAGGTCATGCGCGTTTTTAGTTTGGTGTGATGTGATGGAATCGTGATTATTTGATTTGACGAACCTGTTAGGAACACAGCATTGAGTAATCTGGAACAGATCCAACCAACCGCAACCTTAGGTTGCGTTGCCGCACAGTAAAAAAATGCGATAAAGTAAACAAACATTTCACATGATTACGTGCTTCACCCAATTTAGGCTATGTCCATGGTAGCTGGTGTATAGGTTAAAAATTGTATGTGACCCAATGGCCGAAAATGCAATGACATTTTCAAAAAAAGAAAAATGGCCAAAAATGCACTGGTCTAGAGGTACAAAGAATTTCGGTACAGATGATTTGATTCCTCTAATTGGGTAAAGGTCCATACTAGAACAGAGGCATTCACTGGTGTATAGGTAGATTACATTTTTGGAAATACAAAACGTGCCCTTGTAAAAATTTGTCTTCAGGACACAAGTTACACAATGCCCTGACGAAATACACGTTTGGGGCAAGGGGCACTGCTACAGGACCTATCAGGCTCCAAACTACTTAACTAATACGGTAATGGATGTCTTTTGTTCTTGACGTAGCGGAAAATACAGAGGCTAGATATCGTTCTAGAAGACGAGATAATTACTTGAATCAATGAGTAGCCCTTGAAATCCACAAGGAAAAGAGATGGAAGCTCATGAATTAATATTGATTCAAGAGTTGATTTGCCCTTAGGCTTACAATCTTATTTATACAAGCTAAAGGATAAGGATAGACCCAACTTTTGACCTTCCCAACATGACTCGTGGACTTTCCAACAAAGACCTTTAGACTCTCGATACAAAGAACTTAAATTAAATGGTGTAGTTTTTTCTCCTGTCTAAATTTCTCTCCTTCTCTAGCACTAGACTGAGTTCCTGTCAGCAACCAGGAGAAAAAATGAGTCGTGTAACTGACTGGTTTTGATAGACTACATAAGTACACTTCTCACGAATCCTACCATCCCCACGAAGAGACTCCAAAAGTAACCAGCGCTCAATCAAAAGAAAGAGAAATCAACTATATGCTTAACTCGCCATTCAGTTTTTTGTTTTCAATGTGATGTTGATTATTGTTACCACTTGGTTTAGCGGATACAATTATACATGTCATACAGTTGAGTTGTTTGAACTTTATTTGTAAAATACTGGTTTGTTACCCAACTTACCCTCTAATATAATAGAAGATATCAACATAATTTGTATTTTTCCCTTATAATGCTTTTATAAAGATGTTAGAAGAATTTAGCACAAAAATAATGTATTCAATTTCCCCCGATAATTGATGCAATTTTGACAGTATGCACTTGATTGTTGATTCCAAAGCTCGCATGAATCCATGATGCAGGATTGGATACTTTAGTTTGTGCAAAACAACATGGGAGGTGGGTTTAGGGTGCTTCATCTAGTCCGACCATTCCTTTCCTTTTTGCCTGAAGTTCAGAGTGCTGACAGGAAGGTTCCATTCAGAGAGAAGGTTATATACACTGTGATCTCTCTCTTCATTTTTCTGGTATGCAGTCAACTCCCTCTGTATGGCATACACTCTACAACAGGTGCAGATCCATTTTATTGGATGCGTGTTATTCTTGCCTCGAATCGTGGGACTGTCATGGAGCTTGGTATCACTCCCATTGTGACATCTGGACTAGTTATGCAACTCTTGGCTGGATCCAAGATCATTGAAGTGGACAATAATGTACGGGAGGATCGTGCCCTCTTGTAAGTATTTGACGAGTCTCAACTCTTTTAGCTATATGGTCTGATAAAACGAATACCTTATGTAAGTGATCCACATGTGTTGCGTAGTCTCTGCCTGGTTTGGTCCTTTCCGCTGTCTTTGCTCCAAACCTTGGTATGATGTATGAGCTGTGGCGCCATGCAACACAATTTACGCAACCCTTATGAAATTAGGTGGAAGAACCAACTCTTGGCTTTCCAACGCATCATTATAGTAAACGCCTTTTTGTATTGCACTGTGCATGCAGACTACATATGCTCATGCTTTGATTTTGCTTGAAAGTGTCATGGTTCTTTTATGTAGTGAGATGGTTTCTCCCCTTCTTTAACTGCAAAATATGTCTGCAGCTTGTATCGTTACTTTTATTCATGACGACTCATTTCATCTTTCAGAAATGGTGCACAGAAGTTACTGGGCATTTTGATTGCCGTTGGTGAGGCAGTTGCATATGTTCTCTCTGGGATGTATGGAAGTGTTAACCAACTTGGAGTTGGAAATGCCATTCTTATTATCCTCCAACTCTGCTTTGCTGGTATCATTGTGATATGTTTGGATGAACTTCTTCAAAAAGGTTATGGTCTGGGCTCGGGAATATCCCTTTTCATAGCAACCAACATCTGGTGAGCGACTTTACTTTCTTGGGTTTTGACATATTAAAAGCTTAAAATATTTGCTACCTAAGACTTTTTTGATTTTCTCTGTAGTGAGAGCATTATATGGAAAGCATTTAGTCCCACCACAATTAATAGTGGACGTGGAGCTGAATTTGAAGGTGCCATTATTGCTTTGTTCCACCTGCTAATTACTCGGACTGACAAGGTTCGTGCACTCCGAGAGGCATTCTACCGGCAGAACCTGCCGAACGTTACAAACTTGCTCGCTACTGTGTTGATCTTCCTTGTTGTTATCTACTTCCAAGGGTTCCGTGTGGTCTTGCCTGTGAGATCAAAGAATGCCCGTGGACAGCAAGGTTCATATCCGATAAAGCTGTTCTACACCTCCAATATGCCCATCATTCTGCAGTCTGCCCTTGTCTCCAATCTTTACTTCATTTCCCAGGTACTACTATGGTTTTGGAGTCATTCTATGGTTTGCTGTTATGGTAAGATATTCTAACACGAGGTCAAAGATTCAAACAAATCGTTACCCCCCCCCAAAAAAAAAACGATTCAAACAAACCCTTCAAAGCAACTTTACGAACAATTTTATTAAGTTGTAGCCACTGTTCGTCATAGATACGGTACAGTTTTGTATTTCAAAGAGGTAGATACTGATGCCCTTTATATTTTGGTCTCTATGCAGTTGCTTTACAGGAGGTTCAGTGGAAATTTCATTGTGAACTTGCTGGGTAAGTGGCAGGAATCTGAATATTCTGGCCAATCTATCCCTGTTGGCGGTCTTGTGTATTATATAACTGCTCCATCAAGGTATGGATGATCTCTCTCTCTCTCTCTCTCTCTCTCTCTCTCTCTCTCTCTCTCTCTCTCACACACACACACACACACACACAGACTCACCAACACACCCACCCACCCACACAATACTCACACAGCCTGGATTCCTTAAAGTAGTTTTAGTTCCTCTTCCCCACCATAAAACTAATGTTAATTGCTGATTTGCAGCTTGGCCGACATGGCAGCCAATCCTTTCCATGCGCTATTTTACATCGTGTTCATGTTGTCAGCCTGTGCTCTGTTCTCAAAAACTTGGATTGAAGTATCTGGTTCCTCTGCTAGAGATGTGGCTAAGCAGCTCAAGGTATAGGCCTTAATGTGACTTCTGTTATCATATTTATCTGATCAGAGTACGTTGATTTCTTCACAATTATTCACCCTGCTGGTTTTGGGTTTTCCCTATTGATTCTCAGGAACAACAAATGGTGATGCCTGGCCACCGAGAATCAAATCTACAGAAGGAACTGAACCGCTATATTCCCACTGCAGCAGCATTTGGGGGCGTGTGTATCGGTGCACTCACAGTTTTGGCTGATTTCATGGGAGCAATAGGTTCAGGGACAGGGATTCTGCTAGCAGTCACAATCATATATCAGTACTTTGAAACCTTCGAAAAGGAGAAAGCCAGTGAGCTTGGTTTCTTCGGCTTCTAAGCTTTTATAGATTTTTGAACTATGGTTGGCCGCCGTGACAGGCTACCGGCAGTTTTGGTGAGCTGAGAGATGCAAGTAGATTTTCAATTCGACACTACCGTTTTCAAACTTGAGCTTGTAGGTTAGTCTGTCTCTAACTTTTTTTGAGAAAATATCGGCAGCTCTCTCACTAATCTTGTTTATGGTAGAGGTTGACACCACCCCTGAGAGAGAAGTGCTTTACCTGGACCAATGTTTGTCAAAAAATTTCTGCTTCTGTCCCTTGAGTTATCAATTGGATTTTATAAATTCCAAGAGTTCCTAGAGTTCAGTATTGAGGTCTGCATGATGATTCCAATTATCTCCTTTGACTCCTTTGCTTGTATCACGGATTTGCAGAGCGAAAAGAACCGTTAAAGAACGAAGAAATTTTTATCAGTTTTGGGATTGTGCCATGATTCCATTTCAGCAGCCTGAACAATTTCTTTCTGTAGATGTAGTGTCTCGTTTTGGGCAAATTCTGTTGACAAATGGATAGAGGTTTGGTATCGGCATAAATTGAGTCGAAGCCGGAAACTTAATTAGAGGAGGATGAATGTGTAAAATGAAAACTTCAAGCACCAACGTGAAAAAGTGATGAAAGAAAAGGGGCAAAGTGTACTGGAATTTCTATCCACGTCACATCACATGTTAGTGAAGCTCGTCTTGAATGGAGAAAGATGAATTGTCCTTTTGAGGTAACCAGTGGATGTTCGTGCTTTCAGGCACGGCGCAACGAATTTTAAATAAAAACATATACGTAGTTTTCATACTATTTCGCTGTTAAAAAAAAAAGTTTTCCTATATTTTTCTTGCCTCTTGATTTCTTGCCTCTTGATTGTCTGTCCACAAATCAATAAACGAATCATACCCTGAAAAAAGGAAGCTATTTAGTAATTAGAACACCCATAATATTAAGAAAAGGTTCAATCCATCAGAATGGCGCATTAACCATACATGAAAATCCAAAATTTAACATGCTTCTTGAATCCAACAAAATCCAATTGATTGAAGTTAAAAAATTAAATTAAAATAAAATAATATTGTTAGTATCTCACCTTCAATTCCAAGGAGCCATTGAACCTACTTATTCCCCCCTCTCTTTTTCACTATCTCTGAACGTAAGATTTAGTTGATTTTAAATATAAAATTGAGCAAGGTTTATAAATTTGAAATTTCGAAAGATATATAGAATATCGGACAAAAAGTACCTCACTAAGCAATATTATGACTAATTATCCATCCTTTCAAGACGTTTCCTAATTTAATTAGAGCGTAAGGAAAGAAAATTTTGGACATCCTATCTTAGACATTCTAATTAATTTTGGATATAAAAACGTTTCCTAATCAATTTTGGACATTCTATCTTCAAAGAGTAATTGGCCAGTTTGTTATGAGAATGTGAATGAAATCGATGAATTAGTAAATCTTCTATTTAAGAATGATTTATTGTCATAGATCCTTTCCATATCAACCAACATAATTAGCACAAATCATGGGATCACCTTAATCACGTGTAACTTCATATTTTTTTTATATTAGGAAATATTATTTATTCAATCCAACGACTATAAACTTATCATGAAGTACGATCCAATGGCTGTAGATGCTACTTTGTTTGTATGTCTAGACATGTTTTAAAAAAAATGCTCTGTTTTATAATATAGATTAGAAAAAGAAATTCTCTAATTAGTTGGATTAGTTTAATTGGTCACTCTTTTTTAACATATTGGTAGGAAAGGGCAGGGGTCATGACAAGGTCAATTACCATTTCTTTTGCTGAATAAGGATTATTTATTTAGTTATTTTGTTCTATTAATGTGCTATCAGTTTAGATTTAAATGTAATTTTAAGTTTTGTCTTGTTTGATATAATAAAAATATTGATAATTTTTTATGGCTTGTAATATAAATAAGATTCTCCAATCAAATGCATCAGAATATTAGCAGTATCAGTTTGACTATGTGCTCAGATACGTGTGCACATTGAATTTCACACAAACGATTTGAGCTATTTATTAAATTTAAAATATTTTTTCAAGTGTCTTCATTATAAGTTAATTGGATAACCATAAGAGTTTGATCCAATCCAAACTTTTTATTTAAATTTCTTTACAAGTCAACTCAGTGACGGTCAGAGTTTGACTAGATCTTTTAATTTTTTATTCAAATTTTCTTTATAGGATCACTTAGAGCCCGTTCCAGAAACACAATAAGAACTTATTTTTGTGTAATAAGAAGGCCTGTTTCGGAAAAATAAGAAGGCTGGTACTTATTTTGGAAGAATTTATATAGGTACTGACTGGCTGGGGAGGAAAATCGTACCGGTGGTCACGCCGGGCCGTCTCCGGCCACCGGACGGCCGATCCAAGCTGTCCAAAAATTCTAAAAAAAAAAACTGAGGGGGCCCACGCGAGAATCAACGGCATCCGAGGTGTGTAGGGTGCTTGATCCGAGCACCCCTTTTCCGTGTAGGGTGCTTGATCATATATACACGGAAAAAGGGGTGCTCGGATCAAGCACCCTACACATTTCGGATGCCGTTGATTGCCGCGCAAGCCCCCTTGATTTTTTTTTTTATAGAATTTTTGAACGGTTTGGATCGCCCGGTATGGCCGCCTGTACGATTTCCCTCCGCCGGGGCCCATTGTCATAGCAACAGTCTTATTTTTTGTATAAAGCAACTTCAAGCTTAAAAATCATGTGTTTACGCAAATAATTTTCCCACCACTATGGATCTTGTTTGATAGATTTAATTGAGATCTTTAATACGGTGCAAAAAAAATTAATTTTTTTATGTACATGATTTTTGAGTTTGAAAATGTGAAAGGAATTTTTTATTTGAGTTTTGTGGAATAACCCTTCTTATTTTTGAATGAGAAATGGCAAAATAAGTACTTATTTTTAAAGAAGGTTTCTGGAACGGAACCTTTGGGCCAATTTGGCTTTAAAATTTAAATAGTGACATATTTTTGTTTTTATTCAAATTTTTTTTGCATTTGTTTGTTTTGCGTCAAATTTTTGTAACTTATTAATTCGTATCGATGAGAGGAATCGAAAAAATAAATTTTTTTTGATGAAAACTCATAATTTTTAAAAAAAGACACAAATAAGTAAAATAAGTTGACTTATTGATTTATTTTTTTCTTTGTTCAAAAAATGATGAGTTTCGATCACAAGTTTTTACTTTTCCAATTCTTTTCGTTGAGATAAATCAATAAATCATAAAAATTTAGCGCAAAACAAATAAATTCAAAAAAAAATTGAATAAAAATGAAAAAATAAATTACTTGACTTTGCAATCCAAATCCACCTTTAAAAAATATTTTAAATTTAATAAACGATTCAAATCATTTTGACGAGGCCCGAAAGTTGGGTCGGACATTTTTTCCCCTCACAAAGTGCACACGAAATCACGTATCAGTAGTAATCTGTGGTGTGGGTAGCAATGCGCAAGTGGGACAGGAGCACTGAATAATTTTTCACTAAACAGGGACAGTGTATTACAGCATCGGTTTTGCTAACCTCCATTCCGTTTTTGTTGACCGGCCTTGGATTTGTCAATTCAACATTACGTCAACATCAGGCCCTTCTTTAAATGACTAAATTAGCCCTGCTGACATTGATAACAAATACCTAACTAATTTAACCTAACCATCAAATCTTCATACTCTCTCTTCAAATTTGTTGCCTTCCCATCAACTTTTAAACACCACTTCTTCTTTTTTTTTTTTTTTTCCTTTTTGGATTTTATCTTAAATATTTTTAAAAATATTTGGGTAATATTAATAAAAATATTTTTTCAAGCCTTCTTATTGAAATAAATCAATAATCTACAAAAAGTTTATCACAAAACACACGAGTGAAAAAAAAAATTTAAATAAAGACAAAATAAAAACAACTCAAAAAACCAAAAAGCCTGTAAGAGGAGAAATTTTTCAGTGCTGAACGGGTATAACTCACGTGGCGCCGGCTCGATACTCCCGAGTTGTCCGATACACTTTTAGACTGCTCAGATTGAAACATTCTCTCTCCTCTCACCCCTCCTCTTTCTCTCTAATTTTTCTATCTCTAAATCCGAGCCGTCCAAAATCGAAATGGACGGCTTGAATGCATCGAGCGGGCACCACGTGCTACCCGCTTGGCACTGAAAAATTTCTCCCGTTAGAGGAACAAGGGCTTAGTCCGTAATAACCACACAAGTTGAGGGTAAAACAGGAATACCAAAATAAAAAATGGACTATTCCCCTTTTGTCATCCCGATGTATGGTTCATTTGCCTCTGTTCAGTGTGGACCTTTCCCCAATTTAGAGCTGGTTGTTTTCGTCTTTTTCCTCCTTCCCCCCCCCCCACCCTTCCATTTCCAACTTCTCTCCTCTCTCTCTCTCTCAACACTTCCCTTTTTCTCTCCTGAAAGCTAGTCCTGTCAATTTCCCTCTCATAAACAGCTCATGCCCTCTCACCGAGGCACTGACAGCCCGAGTTTCGGCTCAACGAACCGCCATTGAAGAGTTCGATCGAGTGTTCTCAGCTCACGTCAGAAGACGACGAATGTTTCAATGCCGGCGAGTTTCTAAGGTAGGTGAGTTAAGGATTTCTTCAAAATGCATTTTTGCTAACTCTATAAAGCCTGGATTTTTTCCCATTAATTGAAAAGTCAGATTCCGCTGGATTATTTACTTTCCGAAAGTACAAAAAGCAAAATACGTCCTTTAATAATGGAACTATTTCTTTTCTTGAACACCCAAATAATAGTACTACCATTCGATTTTCTAATGTTTGACGATTTTAGGGTTCTTTTAAAGCTCTGGCCTGTGGTTTGCTCTCTCCATTTTGCAGGTTTCTCTCGCTTGGTTTTCGGCCTAGAAATAGCTCTCTCCTTGGGAGGTAATCTTCTTGACCAGTTTGTGATAGTGGTTTCAAAGAGTTTTTTTTCGTTTTTTTTGTTTGCCTTTTGGAATCGGTCAAATAATCAAAATGTAGACCAGTTGTCAAAGTTTTTGGTGGAAGATCGAAATTTTCAGCCTTTTGTACAATTTTATTGATTTTTTTTTGAAGTTTTGTCTGGATTGTTCTATTATTTTACTCGATATGTTTTTGAGAAATGCTACGTAGAAAGAAAATAGACAAAGAAAAGACCCTTAAAGTATATATGAACGGCTCAAATGCATTGCACAGTGAATTTGGACCGTTCATGTACACTTTAAGGGTTTTTTTTTTGCCAATTTTTTTTTTGTACCTAGCACCCCTCTCTCTGTGTTTTTACTTGAAGTTGAAAAAGTTCACTGTACATTCTTTATACAGAAAGTCTTTTAAAACAGATTTTAGAGGAGTTCCAGGACAAAAGAAAAAGACCCTTAAAGTGTATATGAACTTAAAGTGTATATGAACGGCCCAGATTTACTGTGCAGTACATCTGAGCCCTTCATGTACACTTTAAGGGTCTTTTCTTTGCCTATTTTCTTTGCACTTAGCATTTCTTCAGATTTTATGCACCGCATCACCAGCATCAAGGTGTTGGACCCATCCTAGGTCCCACAAAAAACCAATCCGACCTGTCCATGACATTTAAAATATTTTTTTGAGTCCCCCCACAACAAATCAGCTCAATCAAATCAAATAACTGTAAGTCTTTTGCGTTCCTACCTGCCGAATTGGATCCAACGGCTGCGATCTCTTGGTGCCCACTCGATATTCGTAGTTTAATGTTTCCGTCCACTTGATGACAAATCCCGCCGTGTTAAAATGGCCGAATGGGGTTACCCAGAAAACCGAAGCATGCAATTGAGACCACGTGTATATAATTGTGTTTTGGACCATCAACTTATGGGTATGAGCGGAATGGACCCAAGGGAATCCAATGCTACTTTTGAATACTTATAAAAGACCGCGCAGTAAAAATTTGTCCGTTATCATCGCTTTACAGGTCTACGCAGCCTTTTTCTGGCTGAGCTACGATCATGTTTCGTCCTCTCCAGGGCCCTTGTGCGCAGTGAAATAATTTCGTAGAACGTATACCCGTGAGGCCGTGACCCGTGTGGAAAAGACTCCGTCTATGAGCCAGATATTAGTTTAATTGGACATGGATATGAACAAAATCGTATCAATGGACCAAAAAGTAGACCGGACAAATAATTTTTTAAGTCTTGAACCGCATATTCTATTTCTTCAGATGTGATTTCTTTATGTGGCTATGATGTCCGAGTGAGGTGGTTTTCGGAGTGGATCAACTTTTGTCACTGGGCATTGGAGATGGACGGTTTGTTTTTTTTTGACAAGAGATGGACGGTTTGAATGATTTTTATGGGTTTCAAATGGATCCGCAACAGTCCAAAATTGGACCAAAACTTGATTGGAGCTCCGTCCCAAGTTTCTCATCCCTCTGGCACAAAATGGTGTTATTTAACATCCCTTTAATAATACTTCTTACTCGGCCTACAACAAAATTGTTCTTCTCCTAGATATCCAGACAAGAATGGATGGATGTGGTACAATGGCTTGATCTAGCCCACAGCTTCTTTTTGTAGACAGAACTCTCTTCTCTAAGTTCTATTTAGGCTCCAAGTTATTTTTGGGTGGGATGATCTTGTTAAAGTGTGAACTTCGTTGTAGTGCGGCTAGTGCCCATCTCGCTCAAGAGTCTATCAACTAGAAGTTAGCTCTTAGGTGATTTATGAGGTGTCTTCCGTTGTTTGGTTTCATTCATGTCTTCGCAATTTCTACCTTCTTGCTCTCCGTGATTTATATTTGTGCGGCTTGTTTGGGTTGATTGTCGCGACTTAAGTAGTGTGACATTATGATCTTTGGCAGGGGAATTATGCTAGTTTATTTAGCATAGTTCCCGCTTTTTTGATTTATGGCGAGATTTATGGCGAAAAAACATCATAAAAGAAAAAAAAGAAGAGAGTAAAGGTTGATTTTTGAGAAGCTATGATTCGATTTGTTTTTTACTAACTTTTACTATTTATAGTAATTTTTTCCCTGTAAAATCGGTCATGGAAACAGCCAAATCGAAGCTGTTTATTTTAGATTTTAAGGTCATTCTCAGAATCAAACACAATCAATTAACATTCGTGGGGGTAGATTTTTCTGAAATTGGGTGAAGGGTGCATATAATAGTACACACTAGTGCAGCCTTGTCTTCTTGCAAACCAATGCATCTCTATTTACTACAGTGATTGTTTTTCGAATATGAACGTTATATGCGTCTAATCTTTTGAGTGTATCCTTGAATCTTTGATCAATAAGTCTTTCACTCTGTTCATGATCTTCTTCTTCTGTTCATCCCTTGCTTTTCTTTTAAAATTCCCTTTTTGAGGCACTTCTAATTAAAGGCCAGCAAATTGGGAACCCACAAAGCCGAAAACAAAAGGAAGTTCTGTTTGCCTTTCATGGCCTCGATAAGAGTTAAAGCAATCTGCTTTTTTCCTTTTGTAGGAACACGCTCATCATTCTCTTAGTCATCACCATCACCATCACCATCACCATCACCACATTAATCCCTTTATTCTTGAACTTATTGATATCTGGTATAACTCGTGCTATTTCTGATCATTCTCCCCCTCTTAACATATCATCTTTTTTGAATCTTTTGCTTTCAGATGGAAACAGTTGATTGGACTACTAAGAGCCGTTTGGCGCGGACTTTTGCCAAGGTTTTGCACATTCGACAAGCAACCGGTGTTGCTCCGGCCGATGAAATTCACAGGAAGACTACGTTTCGAGAAAAGTTCGAACACGATGTCTTTGATGCCGATGATGTTGATGAAAAGCTCCGGCACAAAATTGCCAAAGAAGCTTTTCTGTCGAAGTTGTTTGCTACCATTTCAACAGTTAAAGCAGCATATTCCCAGTTGCAGTTTGCTCAATCTCCTTACGATGCTGATGGGATTCAAGCTGCTGATCAGATAGTGATATCAGAGCTGAAGAATTTGTCCGAGTTAAAGCAATGCTATTTGAAGAAACAGTTTGATGAGCTGTCTCCTGAGAAAACACAGCTGTTGGCTGAAATCCAGGAGCAAAAGAGTCTTATCAAGACATATGAAGTTTTTGGGAAAAAGCTGGATTCTGAGCTTAAGCTCAAGAATTCTGAAATTACATTTCTGAAAGAGAAGTTGCAGGAAGCCAGCAGGGAGAACAAGGTAATTGAGAAGAGATTGAACTCAAGTGGGTTGTTGTCTGTTGGTGATAATCTTCACCTCTCAGGCTTGAGTCCCAACCATTTCATTTCATTTCTTCGACAAACCTCGAAATCCATCCAGACTTTCGTTCAGTTGATGGTCAATGAGATGGAATTAGCCGGGTGGGATTTAGATGCCGCGGTTGGAGCAATTGAACCAGGTGTTCGTTTCTCGAATCCAGATCACATTTGTTTTGCATTCGAGTCCTTTGTTTGCCGCGAAATGTTTGATGGTTTCAATAACCCAAACTTCTCTCTTTGGAATGAGTCTTTGCCGGAGCCGCCAAAGAGCCATCGATTTTTCTTTGAAAGATTCAAGCGAGTGAAATCCATGAAAACTAGGGAAATCCTTGTTCAGAACCCAAAATCAGCATTTTCAAGGTTTTGCTCTACCAAGTACCTGAAACTTGTTCATCCCAAAATGGAAACGTCTCTGTTTGGCAACCTGAATCAGCGAAAATTAGTGAAATCAGGTGACCACCCTGAGACTACTTTCTTTGCCACATTTTCTGAAATGGCAAAACGGGTTTGGCTCCTGCATTGTTTGGCGTTTTCATTCGAGCCTGAAGCATCAATCTTTCAAGCCGGGAAGGGGTGTCGATTTTCGGAAGTTTACATGGAAAGTGCGTTCGAAGAAGCTTTCTTTTCTTCCGAGGGCTCTATGGAGACTGAGCCGCTGGTGACGTTCACGGTGGTTCCAGGGTTCAAGATTGGTAAAACTGTGATCCAGTGTCTGGTGTACCTCTCTTCCTCCTAGTTATCATTAAAGCTACTTAAGATCCAGAAATTATTCACTGGTCTGAACCAATGGTCCCGCGCTTCTCCACAGCCACACAATAGGTGGATAGGTCCAGCAGCATTGTGTGGCACTGAGGAGCCAAGTACCATTGGCCGCGCACACCGGTTAATTTTACCGGACGATCGGCCATCACCCGGGTAGGAATCGTTGTTGAAAGGCTCGCAACGATCATGGGTTGAACTGGACTCCACTGTCTCTGTAGTTTTTAGGTAATTATTATGGAATAGAAAGATGGGTTGTCTGAGTCTGTCATGTGGTTTCCACATTTTCACCTGGGCGTTTTGGTCTCTCTGTTTTGTGGCTTTTTTTCAAGAAAGAAAGCTTGTGGACTGTTTGTTGGGAGCAATCTCTGAAATTTTGTTGATAATATCAGGGAAGTGACGGTTCAGATGTATTATATTTATCGATTTCGTATATATAAAAATGTCTGTATTTGCTAGTGGATGAATGAATACGGTATAAAGTACTTGCACATTCATTTTTATGACCAAACAGTACAAAGAACCCAAAAGTCCGAACAATAAGTAAAACAAACAACAAAATAAAAAAAACCCGTCAAAATTAATAGCCGCAATGTTAGAGACCACCGATTCGTTCGTAGATGTGGCAGGAGGAAGTAAGAGAAATCAAATCGGCTGGTGGAGCCTACCCGCCTCTTCTTATCACCGCACATTGGTTAGGAGTATTTATTTTGACTGTTGCGCCTTTTGTACCATTTGATTTGGTGGCCCCTCACTAAATCTGCCGACTGATTCGTGGTCGTAGTTGTATGGATATTCATCCTTGTTTAATTAATGGACATTGGAAGATCAGGAATTGGTGAAAGCTACAAGATAATATAGACAAAATTGATAGGAGTGTTTAGAGTTTTTCAATAACCACATCGAAACCACTGGATCATCTTTAAACATGAATTCGAATCGAAATCTCTGTTGATTTCCTCCGAAGTATATGATAGGGACCGAATCAGGATCTTGAATCCAGAAGAGGCCCAGAAGTCACTTTGATCGCAAGCTAAGAAGAAAACCGTTGGAGGGATGTCTCAGTAAATCAGCAAACGGGTTTGTTTGCCATAGACAGAGAGAACCTAGCCAAGTGAATACGAGACAGAAGTGAAGGAAATGGGCCATCAAAAAAGCCTAGTGTGATCAAAGAAGAGGAGGCTAAGAGCATCTCCAGCTTTACTCATTTTAAGATCCAAACTCAAAATTGGGGCAAAATCCTCAAAAACTTCTCTCTAATCATGACCCAAACCTTTTTTCATATTTGGGTTTACCTATTTTTTTGCCCAATTCTGGGACAAGATAGGTTCAAACCTAATTTTTTCCCCACTGTTCTAGAGAGAGAGAGACAAATAAAGTGTAGATGAAGAAGAAGGTTGTACCTAGCCGGAGAAGAAAAGAAACTGTAGACGAAGAAGAAGGTGCAACGATCCAAGTTCTATACGAAAGTATAGACGAAGAAGAAGGTTTTACCTCGTCGGAGCTGCTGAACTCTCCGACGGAGTTTGCCGGACTAATCATCTTCTCTCTTTTATTTACCTCTATGCAATTAAATTGGGTCAATATAGGGTTTTCCTATTGAAGTTAGCCTGACCCAAAATTAGTTTTTATCCAAAATTTAACCCCAAATTGGGTAAAAATTTGGGTAAGGCTAAAGATGCTCTAAGGGTATCCACAATACTATAATCAAAAATTGATAATCAAAAGTTGATAGACAACTTTTGATTATTCATTTAAAAGATTGCTAAGATTAGCAACATAGATGTCTATAATATCATAATCAAAATTGGATAGCCAAAACTTGTCGCATCATCTTTTTAAACTATAAAAAACAAAAAATTTGAACAGTAGAAAATAGTTTTTCTAAAAATAATTTTGAAACTAATAAAAACTATTTACTAGAAATAGAAAATAGTTTTTAAAACTTTTTTTTAGAAAAAAATATTATAAAAAAAATATTTTTTAAAAAAAAATTAGTAAAAGTAATTTTTTTTTCCAAAAATATTGTTCAAAAAGAGAGAGAGGAAAAGGGGAGAGAGATAGAACATTTTTGTATAATGATTGGTGTATTTGATTGAGAATATGTAAGGTCTATTAAATTTGGTTATTGTCAAAAGATTGCTAATTTTGGTTATTCAAGCTCAAAATTTGATTATTTTTAAGAAGGTTGTCAAGTTTGATTATAACATTATAAGAGCATCTACAGTGGAATAACCAAAACCATAAGATTGTAAAATTAGCAATGTTTCCTCAAAAAAATGCTCACAGTGGCATAACCAAACTTAACAACTTCTTAGCAACTCATAAAATTTTGGCAATTGGATAATCAAAACTAGTAATTTTTTGCCAATAATCAAAACCTTCTCTCTCTCTCTCTCTCTCTCTCTCTCTCTCAACAATGTTTCTAAGAAACATATTGTATTTTTAAAAGAAGTTATTTTTTTTACAAAAACAGTTAAACCGTTTTTTAAAAACTGTTTTTTATTAAAAAAACTATTTTTTTAAAACTATAATTTTTTTCAAAAACTTTTATTTAAAAAAAACTGCCTTTTTTTCAAAAACTGTTTTTTAAAAACTTTTTTCAAAATTTAAAAGTTTTCAAAAAATTATTTTCTATTTCTAATTACATGTTTTTATTAGTTTGAAAAGTATTTTAAAAAAACTATTTTATATTGCAACAATTTAAAGATTTTTATAGGTTGAAAAGGCGACGTGGCAACAAATTTTGATTATTTAATGTTCGATTATGCCACTGTAGACATCTACATTGCTAACCTTAGCAACCCCTTAAATAGATAATCAAAAGATAATATGACAACTTTTGATTAGTCCACTGTGGATGCTCTAAGTCATATTTTGCACTAATATTGTTAACTTAAAAAACCTTTAACTTTTGATTATAACATTATGGGTACTCTAATGCTTATAACCTTTTACTTTTGATCATAGAAAATATGAGTGAAAACGGCAAAATTAATTAAATATTAAGTACAGTGAAAATTCTCTCATTTCCTGCAAGTTCCAAACTGAGCATTATGCCTCCAACATTCTTTTTGTTTTTTTTTTTTGTTGATAAGCAAAGAAAATTTATAAATCTTTGAAAAAGATAATAAATATTTAACTATATACCGGTGAAATTGCCACCCGAGAACCAAATTCGAAAGAAGGTAAGGAACCAACCAAAAAACCAAAGCGAGAACCGAAAATAACCTCTGAACACCCCCAAACACCCTGAACAAACATATTAAAATGCAAACACTGAAACACAGCTTGGGAAATACGAATTGCTCCAATCACTGAATTTACTACGTACTAAAATTAGACGTAAGTCAAACACACAGCACTTTGCTAGCACTCGAAGGCGGCAAGCGCCGGACGCAAAAATTTGCCAAAGTATCTGGTGCTCTACCCATGGCTACTGCTGGTCTGATGAAGAACTGGGTTCTCATCCTTCTGCTGATTCTTTTCCCACTCTTTTCCCACTTCACTTGTGCAACGGATGCCTATTCCGCCGACTTCTCGTCGGCCAATCCCACTGTTTCTTGGGAAAACACCCCCTCCAATGAAAAAGGAAGTGTGGATTTCAACGACGGCTCCACCTTGAGGCCAATCCTCCTCGTGTACGACATAACCAAGATTCATCCGCCTTTCGGTCTTGGGTTCTTCACGAACAAAACTTCGATTTCTTCTTCGGTACCGGATTCAGGTTTCTATCTAGTAACTCTAGTTGTCTTCATGATGACAGGAGTAAATGTAAGTGACAGCAACTCTGATGGGGAGTACCAGTTTAGTCCACGTATGCCGCCCCAAGTTCTGTGGTCTGCCAATAGAGACAGCCCGGTGGGAGAGAACGCGACTCTGGATTTCACAGCCGAAGGAGATTTGGGTTTGAGAGATGAATTTGGCAACCCCGTTTGGTCAACCAATACCAGTACCGATTACGTTGCTTGAATGGAGATAGATGTGAGCGGCAACTTTATGCTTCTGAATGGGAGCAACAGCGGGGTATGGCAGTCGTTTGATAACCCAACAGACACATGGCTCCCCAACCAGAAGATCTACAATGGTCAATGGCTTACGGCTAGTAACTCGCCTTTGAATTTATCAACCGGTATATACTATTCATCTGTTGATAAAGACTATCGCATTGGAATGCGGGCTTTTCTCGATTCAAATCCCCCACAAGAATACGCATGTAGGTTCGTGTTTTGTGTTAGATAGCTGACGTGGGAATCTTACGTGAGCTGGAGAGGCATGATTAGTCAGTGGTTAAAAGAAGAGGGAGAGAGGGGAATAATCTAGTGAGGTGGAGAAAAGAGGCGCGGGAACAGAAAGGACAAAGGCAGCGTGTCGCTTACGGATTGGATGGTATTAACGCAAGAAGAATGTTCTTCTTCTTTAACACCTTCTGGTCCTCTATTTCTGTCCGTACGTGCCTAAAAAGGGAATGGTGGTCCCTTATTTATAGGCTCCTGGTCCCGAGCTGGTTCCCAGGGCGGTCTGATCTGATCTCGACACGTGTCCCATCTGTTCCCAAGGTCGCGGGGACGACGTCATCATGCGTGTGATAACGAGCGGGTGACCACGCGCCATACCGGGATGAACCATCACGAGGATGATGTCATCGTGCGCGCGATAATGCGCGGGTGACCGCGCGCCACCCTGCGACGAACCTTTAGCTACCAAACCACTAGATTATTCCCAATTCCCGCTAAAGCAGGGTGGCAACCTGCGACGATCGCATCTTTGGTAGACCCTCCGGTTCTGCCTTTGTCCGGAGGGCGCACTCTACTTTTCTCAATTAGTACTTACTTCAGTCCTCTTCGCACTCTGTGGCTCCGTGAGGCTTGTGCGGACTAGTTCTCTTTATACGACCACTCGAACTTTTGTTCTTTGAATTATGTTAATCTCTTGGTTTCCTTGAAGTCCTCTGCGCGCTATGCTCGTGCGCGATACAGTCCTCCTTTCTCTGTCATCTCTACGTGTCATGTTGTAAGTGGTTGGTCAAAATCTTCTCTTTAGTCAATGACCTACTATATTTTGACCAAACCTACAACGCAAAATTTCTTGCTCCAAACGCTACTATTGCATTAGCGGGTCTTGCTTTGGGGAACGCAGACAATGCAGTCGTATTGACTACCACCTTTGCAGTTTTCCGTTTCAATTTCACGGCATCACCAACCGATTTTCGGTTTATCGTCCTGGAACCAAATGGACATTTAGTTCTGTATCACGTGGATACCTCTTACCAACGCAGTTTTGCAGTCACGCCACGCAGTGACTTATTGGCCATCCTTGATTCTCTTGGAGACTGCAGCTTCTCAACAGTATGTGGGCATTGTGGTGTTTGCTCTAGTGGTGGGCAGTGTGCTTGTCCACAGGGCAACAATGGAACTTCAAACTACTTTTGGCCGTTTGAACAAGGTGTTGGATGTGCAGAAATTACCCCTCTTTCTTGTGAAGATGGTTCCAAATACCATACATTCATCAATCTCCCTAATGTTACGTACTTTGATTTTGTCCCCACGCTTTTGGCTACCTTTATAGATGAATGCAAAGAGGCATGTTTGAACAATTGCTCTTGCAAATCTGCACTGTTTCGGTATGATACAGATGTTTCATCTGGTAATTGTTCTTTGCAATCAGATGAGCTTTATTCTTTCATACCCTCCGCTGGAAATTTTTGTTCCTATGCCTCTATCAAGGTTCAGAAAGTGCCCAGTCAAAAGAAACTTGCATCTCCGATATTGGTACTTCCTCTTGTTGGTTCCTACGCCTCTATCAAGGTTTGGGTCTATTTTTTTTCAAAAAAGAAAGCTTGTGGACTGACAGGATTGTTCGGTGGGAGTAATCTCTGAAATCTGATTTCATGTCCCCCAATTTTGTTGATAATACAATATCATCGATTAGGAATTGCAAGGCACGAAGCAACACGTTCTAAACATAGTTTAAGATAGGTTTATCCAGATAAACATGAATTTGAAGAGGAATAACTCTTGCTGTCACGACCCAAATCTGTAGCCTAGAGTGTTACCTTCGAGTTTCTTAGATGTGTATATTTTGTGTTGTAGCTCCAAATTCAGCAGCAGCTAGGATTTTGAATTCGAGGGCCCGAAGAAAAAGTAAAAGAAAGAAAAAAACTAACGTGAAAGAAAACAGGAAGTACGTACCCTAAGTCACACATTAATGTGTGTGCGCGCGAATGCAAGTGTGAAAATGTTCTCAAACTAATAAAATTCGCCAAAAAGAGGATTTGGAGAGCATGAGCGAAGGGCGCTACTGAAGGATTGTGACTAAGGAACTACCAACGTCACTTTCAATCGAATTTTACAGATTTGCAAGCTACGAAGAAAAACATTAGAGGGATCTCTCAAAAAATCAGCAAAAGGCTTTGTTTGTTATAGACAAACAGAACCTAGCTAAGTCAGCAAATGAACACAAAATGAAAGTGAAGGGCACGGGCATGGGCCATTAAAAAACCAAGTGTCAGACTAAGTCTTCAACATTCTACCAACATATTAAAATGCAAACAGGTTCAAAAACACGAATTGCTCCGATCACTATCTGGATTACTTACTTCGATTTTATATAGTCGAATATCCTGGACTTTGATTGCATTTGAAGGCGGCAAGCGCCATAAGCTAAAATATAACAAAGTATCTGATGTTCTACCAATGGCTACTGCTGGTCTGATGAAGAACTGGGTTCTCATCCTTTTGTTGATTCTCCTCCCACTCTTTTCCCAATTCCCTTGCGGCACAGAAGCCTATTACGCCGACTTCCCATCGACCAATCTCTCGGTTTCTTGGAAAAACACCCGGTTCAATGATCAAGGAAGTTTAGATTTTGTCGACGGCACCACCTTGAGGCCAATCCTCCTTGTGTACAACATAACCAAGTCTTATCCCCCATTTGGTCTTGGTTTCTTCGCACAAAATACTTCGACACCTGATTCAGGTTTCTATGTAGTTGTCTTCATGATGACGGGAGTAAATGCAAGTGACACCGACTCTGATGGTGAGTACCAGTTTAGTCCATGTATGCCGCCCCAAGTCCTGTGGTCTGCAAACAGAGACATTCCGGTGGGAGAGAACGCGACTCTAAATTTCACAGGCGAAGGAGATTTGGTTTTAAAAGATGAATTTGGTAACCCTGTTTGGTCAACAAATACCAGTACCAGTTATGTTGCTCGAATGGAGATAGATGTGAGCGGAAACTTTATGCTTCTGAATGGTAGCAACAGCGTGGTATGGCAGTCGTTTGATAACCCCACAGACACATGGCTCCCCAACCAGAAGATCTACAATGGTCAAAGGCTAACGGCTAGTAATTCATCTTCAGATTTGTCAACAGGTACATACTATTTGTCTGTTGACAAAGACAACAAAATTGGAATGCGTGCTTTTCTTGATTCAAATCCCCCACAACAATACGCGATTTTTCTTGCTGAAAACATTTTGGCTAGTTTAGTGGGTCCTCCTTTTGGGAGTCCAAACAATGGAGTCGAACTGGCTACCACCTTTGCAGTTTTCAACTTCAATTTCACAGCATCACCATCTGATTATCGGTTTATCGTCCTAGAACCAAATGGACACTTAATTCTGTACCATGTGGATACCTCTGACCCATACACTTTTACAGTCACGCCACGTATTGATTTACTGTCCGCCATTGATTCTCTTGGAGACTGCAGCTACCCAGCAGTATGTGGGCATTATGGCATCTGCTCTGGTGGTGGACAGTGTGGTTGTCCAGAGGACAACACCGAAACTTCAAACTACTTTTGGCCCTTTGAACAAGGTGTCGGATGTGCACAAATCACCTCTCTTTCTTGCGAAGATGGTTCAAAGTACCATACGTTCGTGGATCTCCCTAATGTTACGTACTTTGACTTTGTACCCACACTTTTTGCTACCACTATAGATGAATGCAAAGAGGCATGTTTGGACAATTGCTCTTGCAAAGCTGCCTTATTTCGGTATGATACGAATGTCTCATCTGGTAATTGTTCTTTGCAATCAGATGAGCTTTATTCCTTCATGCCCTCCGCTGAAAATTTTGGTTCCCATGCATCTATCAAGGTTCAGAAAATGCCCAGTCAAAAGAAACATGCATCATTGCTTCTGATATTGGTACTTCCTCTTGTTGGTGTCCTACTTGTCATTACTTTTGTAGGTGGAATGTGTTACCGTTACAGAATGCTAAAGGTCATAGATAATTCTGAGGAAGAAACTGATGACCAAGTTACAGAATCTTTGACGAAATTCTCTTTTGAAGAGTTGAAATCTATCACGCAGAATTTCCAGATCAAGCTTGGCCAAGGAGGGTTTGGAGCAGTGTTTGAGGGGGCCTTAAGTGATGGAATAAAAGTTGCAGTGAAACAATTGGATTCAATTGTCCAAGGGAGAAAAGAGTTTTTGGCGGAGGTTAACACAATAGGCAAAGTTGAACATTTCCATTTGGTTAGGCTAATTGGGTACTGTGCTGAGAAATCAAATAGGCTTCTGGTGTATGAGCACATGTTCAATGGGTCATTAGATAAATGGATATTCAACCGAGACAACGCAAAAACACTTGACTGGAAAACTCGACAGGAGATTATTTATGGTGTGGCCAAGGGGCTTCAATATCTCCATGAGGAGTGTCACAGGAATATAATTCACTTTGATATCAAACCTCAAAATATCCTTCTTGATAAAGATTTTAAAGCCAAGATTTCTGATTTCGGCTTAGCAAGATTGATTGATGGGAACCAGAGCCTAGCGTTGACATCGTTGAAAGGGACAATAGGTTATCTAGCTCCTGAAATGTATAGGGGTTCACGTGTCTCAGTTAAAGCTGATATCTATAGCTTTGGGGTTGTCATCTTGGAAACTATCTGCGGGAGGAAGAATTTAGATGACTCTCGTGAATCTCTGCCTTTGGTTGACATTGTGCAAACGAAGGCAGAAGAGGATCAACTATATGATCTCATCAATGACCGAGATGAAGATATTTGGCACAACAAAGAAGAAGTAATAAAGATGATGAAGATCGCAATATGGTGTCTGCAAACCCATGATAGAAGGCCCCGTATGTCAATGGTCGTGAAGGTTTTGGAGGGTTCAGCAGATATTGATTCTTCTGTACTTGGTGAGGAGTGCATTATAGTATCAGTGCCGGTGCCGCCTTGTCTTATTGCAGTCCAAGGCAAGTCTATTTACTACAGAGATAATTTTCAGAATATGAACATTGTACATGTCTTTTGAGCATGTCCTTGAATCTTGATCATTTGTCTTTCACTCTCTTCATGATCTTCTTCTACTTCTTGTTTTGTTCATCCTTTGCTTTTCCGCTAAAATCTTCTCTTTTGGTGCATTCAAACGAAAGTTTAGAAACCTACAAAGCCGAAAATCAAAAGAAATATCATTTGCATCCTTAAGAGTTAAAGCATTCTGCATTTTTCTTTTTGTTTTCCCTCATGATTGTCTTAGTCATCTTCATCACCATAAATTTATAACTGAAATCAGTCGAGCTATTTCTGATCAATCTCTGCCCTCTTATCATATAATCATAGTTTAAATCTGTTGCTTCAGATGGAAACAGTTGATCGGACAATTAACAGCCTTTTGGCGCGGACTTTTGTGAAGAGTTTCCACAGTCAAGCAGCAACTGGTGTTGCTTCGGTTGTTGGACTTCATAAGAAAACTATGTTTCAAGAAAAGATCATGCAATGATGTGTTTGATGGCGATGTTGATGAAAAGCTCAGGAACAAAATGGCCGCGGAAGCCTTTGTGTCTGAATTGTTTGCAATCAGTTTGACAGTTAAAGCATCGTATTCCCAAAGACTACCTTTTTTTTGGCACATTTGCGCAAAATAGCGAGGCGGGTTTGGCTCCTTCATCATTTCACGTTTTCAATGCTCTGAACCATTGATCCTGTGCTCATCACAGACGGTATGGAGATAGGCCTGACAACATTGTGTGGCATTGAGGAGCCAAGGACCATTGGCCCCAAGCACCAAATAATTTTACCAGATGATAGGCCATCAGGATGTTAGGGGTGCAGACAACTTTCACGCCCTATGGTGAAAATTTTGGTTCCTATGCATCAATCAAGGTACAGAAAGTGCCCTGTCGAAAGAAACTTGCATCTTTGTTTCCAATAGTGGTACCTTCTCTTGTTGGTGGCCTACTAGTCATGACTTTAATTGGTGGAATGTGCGACCATTACAGAAAGCTAAAGCACAGATAATGCTGGGGAAGAAAGTGACGACCAGGTTACAGAATCATTCACCAAATTCTCTTTTGAAGAGTTGAAATCTTGCACGCAAGTTTTCCAGATCAAGCTTGGCCAAGGAGGGTTTGGCGCTGTGTTTGAGGGGGTTTTACATGATGGTACCAAAGTTGCAGTGAAAAAATTGGAATCAGTAGTCCAAGGAAAAAAATGAATTTGCGGCAGAGGTTAACATAATAGGCAAAGTTGAACATTTCCATCTAGTGAGGCTGATTGGGTACTGCGCTGAGAAATCAAATAGACTTCTGGTGTACGAGCACATGTTCAACGGGTCATTAGATAATTGGATATTCAGCCTAGACAAAGCAAGGACACTTGGCTGGAAAACTCAGAAAAAGATTATTTATGGGTGGCCAAGGGGCTTCAATATCTCCACAAGGAGCGCCATAAGAATATAATTCACTTTGATATCAAACCCCAAAATATCCTTCTTGATAGAGATTTCAACGCTAAGATTTCCGATATTGGCTTAGCAAGATTGATTGATAGGAATCAGAGCCTAGTGTTGACATCGTTGAAGGGAACAATAGGGTATCTGGCTCCTGAAATGTACAAGGGCTTACATATCTCAGTTAAAGCTGATATCAATAGCTTTGGGGTTGTCATCTTGGAAACTATCTGTGGGAGGAAGAACATAGATGAATCTCATGAATCTATGCCTTTGGTTGACATTGTGCAAACGATGGCAGAAGAGGATCAACTATACAATCTCATCGATGATTGAGACGAGGATATTTGGCTCCGCAAAGAAGAAGCAATAAAGACTTTGAAGATCAGACTATGGTGTCTGCAAACCCATGATAGAAGGCCCTGTATATCAATGGTCTTGAAGGTTTTGGAAGGTTCAGAAGAGATGGATTCAATTACTGACCATCACAGTTGATTCTAATGTTCAATTCCGCCGGAGGCATCACTTTTATCAAGACCCGGATGATGAGTGAGTAAAATGACTCAGATGGTAAACTCAACATTTTTTCCTTTTTCATTTTATCTCCTCTAAATGCTCCTTGTGATTTTGATTTCAGATTCATGAATACAAATGAAGGTTTAGCATTCAAGCTTTCTGCCTCAATGTACAATTAAAATTTTGAGCAATAGTACCAGACTACCAGGCCATCTATACTAAGAAATTGCTGCGTATTGGCTGCTATTTAGCTCATCTATTCAGGATTCAAGTCTTCTTACTTCTACTTACTAGTCATTTCTTATTTGTCAACGATACATCAAACACCATATTTTTCATAGACTTTTAACCTTTTTAGTTAATTGCCTCAATGACCGGGTGAGATTTCCATGTTCAGTGTCTCATGTTACTACAAGAATTGCACTTATTATTGTTTGATGCATGATCGGGATATTATCGCTTCAGCGACCCTTTGGGTGACTGATGTAAGTGTCTCAGCCCATCATATGTAACGAAGAATCTCTCTTTCTTTAGTTATTTTTTCCTGGTTATCCTTTATTACTTTTCAAGCTTCTACTGTAAACAGCTCATGGACTTAAAGTGGGCTAAGCCCAATAGGAATTGGAAAAGAAATCGAGATAGGAACCGTGTGCTATGCAGTTAGTGTGTTATTTTTTCATTGGTCTGGACTTTTTTTTTCAAACCAATAGTAGCCTTTTGAATTACTTGAATCATATTTCCTCCTTTGCTTGGTTATAGCCCTGATTCCATTGTGTTGTTCTAGTGAATCTAGTCTATGAAGCACAGATACTTTTTTGGGAGTCATATCATTATCTGTATTAGATTCAGATACTTGAGGATACGGGACGTATCCCAAAAGTATCCACGATTATAACTTTCTTTTGTAGGAGAGTAAGATTCTTTTCAGATGCTGTAGATCATGTACCGTAACTATTACGAAATTAGGATTATGGAACTTCTTGCATAGTGGAGTATATCAGTATTAGACTAAAGTTTAACAAAACAGTATAGGGTTGTAACAGTTTACTTACTCTTTGCCAAGTGAGATGAATTAGTATCATCATTTTTCTAGTATATGGAATATCCTTGTTGTGTTGTTGGTGTGTTTCGTAACTTTAGATTTTAGAAATTACTCCCTCTGTCCCAAATTCTTTGTCCGGTCCGCAAAACGGAGTGTTAAAAATAATACAATATTTGCAAGAAAAATCAAAAAAATTTCAACAATTTACTAGATATCAATGGGCATTTTTAATTTGTGAAAAAAGTTTGAATTTTTTCTTGAAAAAATTGCATTATTTTTAACATTCCGTTTTGCGGATCGGACAAAGAATTTGGGACGGAGGGAGTAAACAAGTAAACTATTAAACTTGAGTATATGTGTGTTAGACCTATTCTTTTTGGGGAAAAAAACATAAGAGTCATTGTCATAATCATCTCGTTTGTAGACTTGTAGTGGTAAGGCTATTCTTTTATGCCTAATCAGACTATGTCAGGTGAGTGTAAGAAGCACATTTTTAGAAGCCCTATAGATGGCTTGTGCATTGTGATAGAAACATGAAAGCAGATAGGCACAATCATGAAACGTTCAGAACCTCTGCAAGTTTGTGAAGTTGGGTGGTTAGCAGGACAAAGGGACGACTCCAATGGGGGTTGCATAGAACACTTATATCTATAACCACCTAATCGATTTCGAACCAAAGACCAGAAAATTTCACCTAGGTGACTCGAGCAATCAACAGGGTATTCATTAGTTTCTGGAATTCCAAGGAAGACAACACTTGCTCTCTTTAAGCCCCAGCTCAATGATCAATAGTAGTTCCCAACCTAAGTCACCCAAATAACCGACTTGTAATGCAACATGAGGTTCCCTTCTCCTTAACGTTATCAGTCAATCGCCTAAAACACCAGAAATGGCGCCTACCCCAGCTAATGATAGAGACATGAACCCTTTCTGGCAAGGCCTTACTATAACCAATGCCACGGATCCAACTCAGGCTTAGTTTCCCAAAAGTGCTAAAAGTGCTAAAGGGGCTTATTTTCCTTTGCATTTTGTGAAGTAAAATAAGCCCCTTAGCACTTTTGGAAAACTAAGCCTCGATCTTTCAAATGTTGTAAATAGCAGGACCTGAGAACCAGTGGGCTGGCTTAGATTTCGGCGCATGAGGTCTATTAAGAGTGGTACAGCTTGAGGCAAATAACACAGGAAAACAACAAAGCATTTAGTTGAGACATCTCATCAAACAAGAAGGGAACATGTTGGGTCCTAACCCACAAATGCAGAACTGGAGGGGAAAAAATTATCATTAAGAACAAACTATTAATCGATGGTATCGGGGAAAAATGAAGAAAGCTATGCATATTCAACCTTTTTACGAAAAAATGAATAAATTACATGATAGTTTAAGAAAACAAGGAACACCAACCAACCTATGAGAAACATGGAAGAAACCGCGAGGTGGTAGCCAAGATGGCCAAGGAGCAGGGGCAGAACTCCGTGACTTCCGTTCCTCCCACACAGTCTGGGGTTCATTAATCCTGCTTGCGTGCAGTAGGGCTCTTCGACCAGATGTTGTGGGGAGGCACCTTGGTCACTCAGTCCCACTCGGACCTTGTTGAGGCTATGGTGATCATCTTATGGTTTTCAGGGAAGTGGTTAGCTAGCACAAACGCTCTATAACGCTGATCATAATCAGAAGTCATATGATTCACAACTAACATTTCATAATAAGTAGGAATATTGTTGAATATGTAGCACAGGCATCAGACTTTACACCAACACAACGCGCCAACACACAAATTTTGAAAAATTGGGGCACACGACACGTTGGGAGGACACATTGATATATGTGTGTATATTTTTACGTGTACATGTACATATGCATGTATATATCATTTACATACACACACTCTCTAGCACCAACACTTCGCTGGAAGCAACATACTACCATCGGACACATGTTGGACACAAACACGCTCCAGACATTAGTCTCAAAGTGTCCTCTCTCTTTATTCTCCTATATTTGGGGGTTAGACACTCTCCCGACACTTCTCAATTGTGTGAAGAGCATCTCCACCCCATCCTCTAAAACTCCATTTGAGAGTATCGGAGCTCCAACTCATCATCTATAACCTCTTATACTTGAGACTATTGGATTTTCATTCTCCATATTTAGAGAATGTGATGATATATAGAGGAGCTCCTCTATAATTCTTTTCACCTTTTTAAATGAAAATTTTGTTCTTATAAGCTTTTGCTAATAAATTTTTATTCCAACCATATCCTTTGTATAATTTTGGCCTAATCTAATGAAATACATATAAGTTCTAATGTGATCATCCAATTTTTGCATAATTGGTCTTAAAAAAAATATGGCCAATATCTTTAAATGGAGACTGATATTGAAATTTTGAAAACAAACACTTGAAGTTGTGGGGGGTAATTATGGGGGAAAATTTTATAGACAAAAACAGGGTTTTGGGTGGAGTGAACATGAATAGTAATTTCCTCTATTATCACTTTATGAATAAAATTTTTATATTTTGATACTCTCAAATGAAAATTGGGTTGGAGATGCTCTAAGGAGCACTTTGGATAAAAAATTATGATGGAATATTTTTTGCCTTTATTCAAAAAAATTCCCTTTTTTTTTTTGGTTTTGCGCCAGTTTTTGGTGGATTAGTTCGTCTCGGCAAGAGGAATTAGAAAACTAAAATAATATGAACCAAACTATGTTTTTGTAGAATAATAAAGACCAAACTAATCTAAAAAAAAAGTCTATTTATTTTGAATCATTTTCTTCTTTAGTGAATTTTTTTAAGGTTTTGATCACAATGTTTTTCCTCTCGTCAAGACGAACTAATAATTCAAAAATATTAATGTATAACTAACAAATGCGAAAATAATTCCAATAAAGAAAAAAAAATCCTTCTAGGATTATTAAGCCAAAACACCTAGAACTGGAAGTAACGCAAAAAGGGATTTATCGCGGTCTTATTTGATGATTCCGTTTGTTCATTTTTTAATCTCCATGTTTCCATCATTCGTACAAATCATTGGATTGATTTTTTTTTTTGAAGGAGGGCAAGAGAGTAATTTCACATACCAACTCACTTAAGCAATTGCTAAACATCGAATTGATCGGACATCAATATACATTTGAACAAACCATAATTTGCACAAGAGAAATGGACGGTCCAGCCAATTTTTCATATATTCAATATAATCAGATCAGACCTTTACCCATTCTTCGATCAATTTTATTTTTGCATGGACGATAAAAAAATAAAAATAAAAACCTAACAAATTAACAAGAGGACCGGTACCTCCACCAGAAGATTTTCTGACCCGTTTGATTGCATCTCACTCAACAGAGACCAAGATGAGGTAAATTCGAATTCGTTGTATCGCTACAGTCGGCAACTTATCCAATTTCAGCGCCATGGTAATCTTGGGAACATAGCAATGATGATCGAGGAGTCCTTTTCCTCAATAAATTTGTTGCCGATCACACCAAAAAAAAAAAACAAACAAACCCGACCCGGAGTCTAGGACTGGGATACATTGGATGAACAAAAAGTCTAGAAACACAATCTGTGTGAGACTTCGAGTCCTACTAGGAAACTAACAGGGGAGCTAATCAAAATACTTTGAGCAGAACCTGAAACCCTGTCTTCACAACAGGGCATGTAGGGCATATCACAGTTGTCCGTGAGTGTTTTTAACAGTCCGAATTCAACAGTCCCCGTTAGCCTATAAGTAAAAGGTGGTACATAAGAACATAGGCAGACTCAAATAAACCTTAACTGATACGTGAGTTTCAGAGAAAGAAAGGATGAGGCGGATCTCATGCGGCAAACTCTGTACCGAGGCACAGCACTTTGTTTCGTTGTGATGTTTTTCCAGTTGCTGCTCTTTGGTCTCGATGATCTAGCCTTATGTTCCCCTGCGGCTCGGAAAAGGATGGACTTTTTGACCCCGGTCTTGGGTACCCATCCTTTCGATACTGATCAGCCGATTCGCTGGTATATTTACTCCGGTTTCGCCAGCCTTGGTGCTGTAATTGCGTGGATACCGGTAAAATTTAGCCCTGCCCGGGTAGAAAAATTCATCGCCGAAGCTTTACGTCAACAATGCAGAACTCATGTTGCGTTCTGTATTTGTGTGTGGATTCATGCATTGGCCCGCCTAATAGCCGGAGGAAATTGGTTCTTTGTTGGTTCTCTGTTGTGCGTGTCCATCGCTTGTGTATTCGCATTTATGGTGGTAGCATCTAGCAGGGATTGTTTGGTTTTGGCAAGGTGGGTTGTGGCTCATGCCACTGCGGTCGCTGTTTTTCTTGTTTTTCAAGGCTATTTCCATCAGGCTGTCATCTCAATCTTCCCTGTTCTCCCAGCAGTCTATGCCATGGTGAGTACATATCTTCTTCCAGGACCTTGCCATGAACTTTGTGCTTGAAAGTTGTTTACCTCTCTTAAAAGCTGTATAGTAGAGGTCCGGAGTGGTGCTCCCAGACTAGAAGGTGGGCACACACTGCGTGTGCACCTTTTTAGGATGGGCGGAGATAGTGGGGTGGTGGTTATGATATGTGGTTTTAAATTGATTACTATTTTTCCCATAAAAATTGTTTAATGAAATTATGATAAATACTTAAATTTTAGAGGGGCAATTATAGAAATCACTAGGAGGATCCCACGCTTATGCAATTATTCAAATTCATCTTCTACCTGTCTTGATTAGCTTAGTTGTACGAGCTCACCCGCCGGGAATGGGGCATACACGAGTATCGCTATCATGGCAGCAGCTCCGAGCATCGTGGTTAGGACTCCCACCCTTTGCTCCTGCTTCCAAGATTCTGCCTTTTTGTGACGGGGCTTAAAAAATGGGAGACACCAAACTAAACTGGTGCTCTCCATGTATATATGGAATTGATGATAAAATAAGTGATTGGTCTGATCTGTGGTAGTGCAGTTGCATGTTCTTGGATATACATAAAGCGAGAGCTGACAATGTTATTGTGCCCTTGTCAGTTTGAAACCAGAGCAGGTGGTGAGGATGGCAATTTTGACACTTCAAGCAAGCTAGTAGCTGACAATATGGAACTAAGTGAAGAGGAGGTGAATGGGACACCGGAACAGACGCCGGTAGAATCCAATGGCATGGACAACAACGACAACGATGAAGAGGATGATGATGAAGAGTTTGAGCGTCCTGGTGAAGTCGCGTTTGCAAAGAGGCTTTTGAAATTTCTCACGACATGATATAATTTCATAAGCCCCATCACCCCGTTGGCCTGCATTTTATTTTTCAGATACTGGTAGGGATCCTTGTTTGTAATATGACTCCTTTAAACTCGATTTGTACAAGGGTTGTATTTAGTGCACCAGATTCCAACTTGTAGCAGCGCTATTTTTACTAGAGGGTGGGCACACACTATGTGTGTGCACATTTTTAGGATAGGTGGAGATAGTGGGGTAGCGGTTATGATAGGTGGTTTTAAATTGATTACTATTTCGAACTCCTCAAAAATTAAAGATTATAGAAGTCACTTTTGTGACGGGACGACTTCAAAAATGGGAGACACCAAGTTGGTGCTGTCCCATTATATATTTAGAATAGATGCTCTTTCATAACGCCATTGCTTGGTATCCGTCCAAAAAATTCTAAGAAACACTAGAGAATGTTGCATCACTAGTAAATTTTTACACTCCTTTATGCTTTAATCGGCAAAAGGGGAAAAAAAAAAAAACACATTAATAGCACGATACCGGGTACGTTGAGAAAGGGTTGTGAGTCAGCTTCATAGATAGAAATATGCATCTCAATTAGGTTACAACCATATCCTAGCAAATTATGTACAAAACTGACAACTCAAAGAAAACAGAGAACATCCAGCAATATATTGATTTGATACAAACGATACCCCGCAAAAGAAACTTCAATTGATTGGGACACAACCAACGTCAGCAACAAGCTCCAATTTATCGGGGCACAGGGCTCGGTTTGGAATTGATTGGGACACAACCAACGTCAGCAACAAGCTCCAATTTATCGGGCACAGGGCTCGGTTTGGTTCTCTTATTCGACTTCTATCGTTGACCTTGGAATTTGTTCAGGAACCCATCATGCCTTTTCTCCTTT
>BPLS01000532.1:1291834-1319784 GCA_019656275.1 Rhododendron kiyosumense
TTACCACTCCCACATTTCACATTTTTCATGTGGGCGCGCATAATAAAACTTGCCTTTGTTCTTCTCATTACTGGTCACTCGTAAAATGGCATTCGCTCCACACCTGCACTTTTTTGCTCCCAGCCTTAAGAATGCTTCCAGTGCTTGAAGATGACATGTTAATAGCTATCTAAGAAAAGAAAAGAAAATTCAACGAAAAAATGAACAGAAAAAACCCAACGAAATGCTGTACAAAGAGGCAATGAGGTTTCATTCCGGAGGCGGTGGGGAGGCTGAGTGGGTGGTGGAAGGCGTGGGTTTGAGGGTTCCTTCCCTTTTATATATGGACATAGGGGCAAATGGGAGGGCATTCTTTTTTCATTTTTTTTTTATGAACGCAAACATATATTCATAACCGAACAAATATAAAGGACCCAAAAGGTCCAAACAAAAAAAAAAAACAGTAAGAAGAAATAACAAGGGAGAATTAGTTAAGTAGCTTTTAAAGCAAGGGAGGTCCTTTTATTTCTTGGAACCTCAGGGGAGGTCCTCGAATTTATCAAAAACCTCAGGGGGAGGTCAGGGCAATTTACCATTTCAAATTCACTTGTTGAATAAAGAATCATACGTTTGATTATTCAAAATGAAGAAAGATGCTCTGACGTGCACCTTTTGTACCATTGATTTAGTGAGCAGTCACTAAATCTGCGGTCATCGTAGTTGTAGGGATGATCATCTTTGTTTAATGCTCATGGGGAGATCGGAATTCTTGAAAGCTACAGATGAGAGAGAGAGAGAGAGAGAGAGAGAGTAAAACACCATTTGATCATCTATATGAACATGAATTCGAATAGGATTATCTATGTTCGATTTCTACGAAACGTTTAGTTTTTCTTTTTGTTGGTAGACATTAGGTGATGGAGTTCAACCTGCGATTCATATTCTTTGGATCGAGCCTAACGAATTTTTGGTTAACATCCCCTTCTTTCTCTCACTGGCACTATACCCGAATCAATTCGAACAGGATTATTCATGGTGCTTTTGAACACGGAAATTTCATTTCTAAGTTGAACGGCAATTACAAGAATTTTGAAAATATGTTGAGTCCTTCATATGTCTAAATTCCGTGCCCCCCGCCGGTAGAATTCCTCACATGACTTGTACCTGCTTGTAACTCCGAATTCAGCAGCTCTTTAAATAGGGCCATGGGACATGATTTTGAATGAAACGACGTCGAAAAAAAACTTCAAAAAAGTTAACAGGAAGTACTAACATCACTTCGAATCGAATTTTTCAGATTGCAAGCTACGAAGAAAGCAAGAAAACCATTAGAGGGAATCTCAGTAAATCAGCAAAAAGCTTGTTTTGTTGTAGACAAACAGAACTTAGCCAAGTGAAGTAGATTAACACAAACCAAAACTCAGGGGAATGAGCCATTGATTAAAAAAATTAAGAGTGAGAAAGTTTTCAACATTCTACTCACATAATATTCAAATGCAAAAAGGTCGGGCAACACGAATTGCTCACATCACTACCTTACCTGTATGGCTGTATTTACGTTCTAAAATTAGATACGGTCAAATATATTGGACACTGATTGCATTTGAAGGCGGCAAGCGCCATAAGATAAAATTGTCCAAAGTATCTGGTGTTCTACCAATGGCTACTGCCGGTCTGATGAAGAACTGGGTTCTCATCCTTTTGCTGATTCTTCTCCCACTCTTTTCCCACTTCCCTTGTGGCAAAGAAGGCTATCATGCCGACTTCCCATCGGCCAATCTCTCGGTTTCCTGGAAAAACACCCCCTTCAATGAACAAGGAAGTTTGGATTTTGTCGACGGCTCCACCTTGAGGCCAATACTCCTTGCGTACAACGTAACCCAGTCATATCCACCATTCGGTCTTGGGTTTTTCACAAACAAAACGTCGATTCCTTCTTCAATGCCCAGTTCAGTTTTCTATCTAGTTGTCTTCATGATGACAAGAGTAACTGTAAGTGATAACAACTCTGATCGTGAGTATCAGTTTATTTCAACTATGCCGCCCAAAGTCCTGTGGTCTGCAAATAGAGACAGTCCGGTGGGAGAGAATGCGACTCTTGATTTCACAGCTGAAGGAGATTTGGTTTTGAGAGATGAATTGGGTAATCTTGTTTGGTCAACCAATACCAGTACCAAGTATGTTGCTCGGATGGAGATAGGTGTGACCGGAAACTTAATGCTTCTGAACGGTAGCAACGGCATGGTATGGCAGTCGTATGATCACCCGACAGACACATGGCTCCCCAACCAGAAGATCAACAATGGCCAAAGGCTAACGGCTAGTAATTCATCTTCAAATTTATCAACCGGTATATACTATTTGACTGTTGATAAAGAGGATAACATTGGAATTCGGGCTTTTGTTGATTCTGATCCCCCGGAAGAATATGCAACTTTACTTGATGGATGCTTTCATTCGTTACATGGTCCTTCTTTTGGGAACACATATAATGCAATCCGATTGCATACCGACTTTGCAATTTTCTATTTCAATTTCACAGCATCACCAACTGATTTTCGGTTTATCGTCCTGGAACCAGATGGCCATATAATTTTATACTTCGTGGATACCTCTTACCCATACACTTTTGCAGTCACGCAACGTCGTGACTTACTGGCAACCATCATTGATTCTTTCGGAGACTGCAGCTACCCAGCAGTTTGTGGGTCTTATGGGGTTTGCTCTGGGGGTGGACAGTGTGCTTGTCCACAGGACAACACTGGAACTTCAAACTACTTTTGGCCGTTTGAACAAGGTATTGGATGTGCAGAAATCACTCCTCTTACTTGCGATCATGGTTCAAAGTACCATACATTTGTGGATCTCCCAAACGTCACCTACTTTGATTTTGTGCCCACGCTTTTCGCTACCACCATAGATGAATGCAAAGAGGCATGTTTGAACAATTGCTCTTGCAAAGCTGCCTTGTTTCGGTATGATTCAGATGTCTCATCAGGTAATTGTTCTTTGCAATCAGATGAGCTTTATTCTTTCATGACCTCCAGTGAAAATTTTAGTTCCTATGCATCTATCAAGGTTCAGAAAGTGCCCAGCCGAAATAAACTTGCATCTTTGTTACCGGTATTGGTACCTCATCTTGTTGGTGGCCTACTAGCTGTTACTTTTATAGGTGGAATGTGCTACTGTTACAGAAAGCTAAAGCACACAGATAATGCTGGGGAAGAAAGTGATGATCAAGTTACAGAATCATTGACTAAATTCTCTTTTGAAGAGTTGAAGTATTGCACGCAGAATTTCCAGACCAAGCTTGGCGAAGGAGGGTTTGGGGCTGTGTTTGAAGGGGTCTTACATGATGGTATCAAAGTTGCAGTCAAACAATTGGATTCAATAGTCCAAGGAAGAAAAGAATTTTTGGCGGAGGTTAACACAATCGGAAAAGTTGAACATTTCCATTTGGTGAGGCTGATAGGGTACTGCGCTGAGAAATCAAATAGGCTTCTGGTGTATGAGCACATGTTCAATGGATCATTAGATAAATGGATATTCATCCAAGACAAAGAACGAACTCTTGACTGGAAAACTCGGCAGAAGATCATTTATGGTGTGGCCAAGGGACTTCAATACCTCCACGAGGAGTGTCATAAGAATATAATTCACTTTGATATCAAACCTCAAAATATCCTTCTTGATAGAGATTTCAATGCCAAGATTTCTGATTTCGGCTTAGCAAGATTGATTGATGGGACCCATAGCCTAGTGTTGACGTCGTTGAAGGGAACAATAGGGTATCTAGCTCCTGAAATGTATAGGGGTTCACATATCTCAGTTAAAGCTGATATCTATAGCTTTGGGGTTGTCATCGTGGAAACTATCTGTGGGAGGAAGAATTTAGACGAATCTGATCAAGAATCTATGCCTTTGGTTGACATTGTGCAAATGAAGACAGGAGAGGATCAACTATACGATCTCATTGATGATCAAGACGAGGATATCTGGCACCATAAAGAAGAAGTAATAAAGATGATGAAGATTGGAATATGGTGTCTGCAAACCCATGATAGAAGGCCCTGTATGTCCACGGTCGTGAAGGTTTTGGAGGGTTCTGAAGGTATAGATCTAATCGCTGACCATCACAGGTGATTCTAATATTTCATTTCCACCGGAGGCTTCACTTCTGTAAGGATTCAGATGACAAGTGAGTGTGTATATTAACTCTGTTGGTAAACTCGTTATTTTTCGCCTCTATTTTTATCTCCTCTAAATGTTCCTTTTGATTTTCATGTCAGGTTCATGAAAACATATGAAGTTTTAGCATTCAAGCTTTCTGCGGCTCTGCCACAATGTACATTTAAAATTTCAGGAATGGTACCCGGCCAAGTATATTAACATCTTGCTGTTCATTGGCTGCTCTTAGGTCACCTATTCAGGATTCAAGTTTTTTCATTTCAACTTACAGGCTATATTTTTATTTCTCAACGATACAACATATTGTTAACTCCGCCTGTGCCGTGGTTAAAGTCTTATCTTTTTAACAGCCGGTCCCAAGTCCGGATAAAGCAGGAGGGTTTTGTGTTAGGTAACTAACAACCAGCACATAAAAGCCCCTTTAGATCTTTATGACATGAATCCTAATCTGAGAGCTGAATGGAAAAATAGGATTCATGTAGCCAGACAACCCCAATTGATTGGGACACAAGGCTCGGTTTGGTTTGGTAATGATACAATATATTGTACAAAGTTTTGAACTTCTAAGTTTAATCGCATCAATGATCACATGAGCTTTTCAAGTGAACCAAAGAATCTCTCTTTCTTAATGTTTTTCTAGTTATCTTGCATTACTCTCAAGCTTCTATTGTAAACAGCTGATAGACTTAATGTGGATTTAGGACAGTACGAGTTGAAAAAAGTAAATATGATAGGAACTGTGTGCTGCTATGTATGCAGTTAGTATGGTATTTTTTCCTTGGTCCGGACTTGCTTCTGAACCAATAGTAGTCTTTTGAATAACTTTGACACTTAGATTTCCACCTGTGCTTGGTCATACCTCTGATTCCATTGTGTTGTTCTGGTCTATGAAGCGCGGATACGTTTACATTTAGATGACTTGTGCAATGTGGCAGTAATATGAAAGCAGAGAGGCATAAGCATCTAACCTTTAGAACCTCTGCAGATTCATGAAGCAGGGCAAAGGGGCAACTGGGTTGCATAGAACTCATCTATCTAGAACCACCTTGGGATGAAGAAGATGAATACGAAAGAGAAGTAAGAGTTTGAGGGTTTTGGACAGGTCACGGGTGTCATTTTGTGAGTGGAAGGGAAACACTTTCTCCTGGGCCAAAGGGAGTGAAGATAGACACGTAAGCTCCGTCTACAAGTTGACGGAATTAGACAGTGTGGGTGTACTTCATCAAATCTTGTAAAGTTCAAAAGGTGTAATTGACATTGATTGAAGTTCGGAAGTCTATGGGACATCAGAGGGATAGTTCAAAGGTTGTTTTTTGAAATTTTCCCTGTTAACTTAAAGATTCAATGTTGATCTTCGTATAACAGTACAATTATGATGATTTAGGGATGGCCCTTCCGCCTTGTCCGATCCTATCCGATCCTCCCCGTTTGAATCGAAGTTTTATGGAATTTTAGCGATCAATCAAAATTTTCTGTTGTTTTTTGGATGAAAATGTTTAACTACAAACTTTTGCAGTTAAATAATGCTTGTAGATGTTTGTAAGGGAAAATTTTGCTCTTTTTCGTAGATAAATATTTTTCAGAGAGAGAGGGTGAGGATTTCTTGGGAGTCGGAAGTCAGTCCCTTCAGGCTGGCTAGGATACCTTCGGTTAGTGAGCTTTCTAGGAAGGGAAGATGCTGGTTTGGGGGTTTTGACTATCGGACTGAAACTCTCTCGCATGTGTGTGAACGTCAAGATCGCTTCATTCCTTCACTATGTTAAGTCATTCATCGATATATGGAATGAAGAGCATATTCGCTACTATGTGCCTCTTAGAGGCACTCCGGTAGGACTAAAAGTCCTGCCTCTGGCCTACATTTGCCTGTAAGGCAAATGAGTTTTGCTTGTCTGACAAGCAAAATACGGCACGATGGTAGCGAATATGCTCTTCATTCCATATGGTCAGTTCGAGCATACAGTGCTTCACTCCTTCACTTTGTGAAGTCGTTCCGCTTGCTGGTTGTTATTTCTTTCTTTTTGTTTATTCTTTCTTTATACAGAAATGTAATAATAAAACGTGAACAACGTTTTATTATTTACCAAGACGCGGGCTGACGGGCGCACGCGAATCATACTAGGGGCTCATAGGGGCGCGCAGGCGCGTATATGATTCTTGTGCGGAGGCGGGTACATGTATGAGCGTATGTGCATGTACGCACACCATGATTCGTGATGAAGGCCCCTAAAAATTGTCAAATGCTAAATCATCCAGGTTCATGTCCAAACTCAAGGTTTTTCTACATAGAAATCGCCATAGAATCGGTTTTTGTCGGATTTCAAATCTCAATTTCATCAATTCTGAATCAACATCTTCGTTTTATTGAGTATCAGTAAGGTTCCCCCTTACTCCTTTCACTCCTTTAGCTACATGAACTCATAAAGGAACAGGGCCGGCCAGGGGTAAGCCCCGCAAGCCGGCCGGCTCGGGCAACCCCCTGGCAAGGGGCAACAAAATATTTTAGCAGAAAAATATATTTAGGGGCAACCAAGCTGAAAGTTAGGCTTGGGCAACCCAAATGTCGAGGCCGGCACTGTAAAGGAAGTAACCCCCTTGCTCCCCCAGCTATTGGGGGGAAGGCCATCTGTTTTTCCTTCGGTTAGTTATGGTTGTTTTATGGACTAGCTTTTTCATCTGAATGGCCAGCTCCTTCTTTTGGCGCCGAGGGTTCCTTGAAGCTTCTTTACTCGGAGAGAGAAATTACCGGCCTTCAAGGGTGAGCGGCCAGAATGGGATGGCCGGCAATGAGTTGATGGTGACAACTAGTGTTACTTTCTTTTTATACACTCGGTCAATATTCTATCAAACGTGTGCGTATATTATAAATATACACACATATATTTGCATGAAGTAATATTACAGATGTATCTCTGTTAATGATGTAAGTAATAGTTAAGACTATGGGTATTATTGGCCACTTGGACATAATTTATGATCTAATTGTAATCTTATGCTGTGGACAGGTTTTATCTTAAGGTCCTCAACCAAACTCAAGAGTACACAAAGTAATCAACCCATAGAAACACACAAAAGCATAAAATAAATCTATGGATTTTCAGGTTGGCGTTTGGATGAAGAGCTTTGGCTCTTACCAAACTTTTTGCGGCGAATACTTAAGCACAAAAAAGAAGTTGCACAGTCGTCGTGGATGGACCGAAAGTGTGTAACCGATCCTTCAAGAGGAGATTTTAACGCCAATAAACGACCACTCTACTAAAAGTGCATCCAGATACCAAAAAAGAAAAAAAGAGAGGAAAATATTATGTACTTGAGTTGATGGAGAGGTCTCGGTATTAGAGGTAGACCGATGAAGAGTTGTATAACTGGGAGGATAGACTTAATTCTAGTGTCTGTTAGTTTATAATGTAAATGAAAGATTGGAAATTTCAGAGTGGGAGAGTTCTTGTTAGAACTGCGGCTCATAGAGTTCTAGAAAGAAGGTTGTCTCAGAGTGGGAAGTTCCAAGTGCCAACCATGGTACCGCACCATCTTGGCTCTTGATTCGGAAGACAGAAATCTCACTTTTCGAAGGAGAATTACATGTCGCAGATCATGAAGGAATGTTTTCAAATTGTGAAACTAAATCAGATTGAAGATTTCGTATGGGAAATATCTATATAATGTGTCTGTCACGAATATGACTGTTTTTTGTTGTTTACGGGGTACTACAATTGAAAAACAATATCCCACAAATCAAGGGGTCATTAAACAAAAAAAAACTTCAAAAAGTAGTTTTTGAAAAAAAGAATTAGTTAACTGGGTTGACCACTAATTATGTGCCACTTGTTGATGTTGAGAGCCCTCTTCGCGAAAATATTCCCTGCAATACTATTTGAGATTGGCCGACTTAGCGTCGGCCAATCCCTCTGTTTCTTTAAAAAGTACGAATTTTGTCGCTGTCTCCACGTTGAGGCCAATGCTCCTTGAGTACAACATAACCAACTCTTATCCTCCATCCAGTCTTGGTTCTTCACAAGCAAAACTTCAAATTCTACTTTGACTCCCAATTCTGGTTTCTACTTTCTACGTAGTTTTGCGGATCAAAAAAAAAACTTTCTAGTAGTTTTCATCATGATGACACGACTATGTATAACTGTTAAGAACTCTTCTAATGGCAAGTACCAACTCTGATCACAAATGCCGCTACAGGTTCTTTGGTCTTTGAATAGAAACGGTCAGATGGGAGAGAATGCAACTCCAGATTTTACAGCAGCAGGAGATAAGGTTTCGCGAGATGGATTTGGTAGTCCTGTTTGGTCTACTAGTGCCAGTACCGATTATGTTGCACTTGGCTGGAAAATTCGGCAAGAGTTGCCAAGGGGCTTCCATATCTCCACGAGGAGTGTCATGAGAGTATAATTCACTTTGATATCGAACCCCAAAATATCCTTCTTGATGGAGATTTTGATGCCAAGATTTCTGATTTCGGCTTCGCAAGATTTATTGATAGGAACCAGATCCCGGTGTTGACAATGTTAAAGGGAACAATAGGGTATTTGGCTCCTGAATGTTTAGGGTTTCAAATATATCAGTTAAAGCTGATATCTATAGCTTTGGGATTGTCATCTTGAAAACTATCTGCGGGAGGAAGAATTTAGACGAGTCGCATGAATATAAGGCTCCAATTGCATTGGGAAAATAAAGGATCAACTATACGATCTCATCGATGATCATGATGAGGATATTTGGTGCCTCAAAGAAGAAGCAGTAGGATGATAAAGATCGGTCTATGGTGTCTTCATACCCATGATAGAAGGCCCTGTATGGCAATGGTCGTGAAGATAAACAAGTTAACACGTGTCTACATTCTTCCTCCGGCGTGCAGATAGTTTTGAAGATGACAATCGCAAAGCTATAGATATCAGCTTTAACTGAGATATTTGAACCCCCAAAACATTTCAGGAGCCAAATACCCTATTGTTCCCTTTATAACGTTGTCAACAATGGGCTCTGGTTCCTGTCAATCAATTTTGCTACACTGAAATCAGAAATCTTGACATTAAAATCTCTATCAAGAAGGATATTTTGGAGTTCGATATCAAAGTGAATTATATTCTATGACACTCCTCGTGTAGATAATTGAAGCCCCCTTGACCACACCATATCAACGTTAAGTATATGGCTGCGAATATCATTCTCTAGTAGATATGGATCTCATCACCGATCATCACTTCTTAACTATGAGCCACATTGATGGCAAGTTGATTCAAATATTTCATTTCTACTGGAGGCTTCGCTTATATCAGGACCCAAATAATGAGTAAGGTAATTGACTCTGTTGGTAAATATATACTTTGACATCTTATTTTTTGTCAGGTTCATGGAAGCATATGAAGTTTTAGCTTTTCAAGCATTCTGCGACGATGTACATTAAAAAATTTCACCAACAGTACCAGATCAAGCAGGTAAAGATATACTGTTTATTGGCTGCTAATTAGCTTATCTATGTCAGGATTCAAGTCTTTCATTTCAACTTGAAAGCTAGCCTCTAATTTCTCAATCGTATACCATATTGTTCGCAGAGTTTTAACCTTTTGAGTAATGTCCATCAATGATCACATCAGATTCCCGTTTTCATCGTCTCAGCTCACAGGCATTTTATAAGTTACTATTATGGTTCACTTTATGATCGTATTTTTGTTGGTTCGGCGACCCTTTGGGTGCCTGATAGTTAGGATCTCAGCCCATCATAGGACCAAAGAATCTCCCTCTTTGTATAGTTCTAGTTGTCTTTTATTACTGTTCATGAGCATTGTAAAACAGTTCACTGACTTATTAATGTGGGTTTGGCACAATAGGAATTCAAGACGCGACTGTGTTACCAATGGTGGGCTATGTAGTTCGTCTGCATTTTCATTGAGACATTCATCAAACAAGAAGTGAAGTATATATAAATTACCATTAAGCACAAAGTCTTGATCAATCAGATAAGAAATGAGTACAGCAAATAACATCCTACCATGCAACCTATTGTAGAGCTGAGAATGTACGAGTGAAAAAGAAAACGATGTACTTGAATCCCTGACCCGGATCTTCCAGCAACGTGCAGTAGGCCTACTTATTTTGTGATGAAGCTCTTGTTTCACTTTGTGCCCGAGACCTCATCCCTCATCTCTTGCTTTAATTTAATCAATTTCAGCATCATACATAAACTCTCTTTTAGTGGCCATACTTGTCGCATGGATTTGCTAATCCCACACATGATTATAGAATAAGGTGGGAAATAAGTACTCAAAATGCAAAAGGAGAATCTAACACGAGCTACAACAGAAAAAGATGGAGTATGCAAAAAAAACCAGCCAAAAAGACTCAACCCGAGCCAGCCTGCATTGACACCCGCAGGTGGGGAAATGAAAGGATCGGGTTGGGCAGATGATAAGCAGTGTGGTAGCAGATTGGGTTGATTGAGATTAAATCCTCTCAACCCGCCCCGAACCCAATTCAGCCTGCTACATATTTGTGTTGAAAATAACCATCACATTGACTTTAAACTTTTAAACTCTAATGTGCTCTGTAACATTTAATGACCTAAATAGTTTATCTTTGCTCTTCTTCTTTTTTGTGTTAACAGGGGATTTTAAATAAAAACTAAGTAGTAGCATACATAAGTCTAGGGTATAAAATCCTCTGGGTATCCGCCCTTAATTGAATGGGAATACAACTAGGCATATTAACTAAAACATGAAATCCAAGCTCCATTTGTAAACCCAGATTTGCTAGTCGGTCTGCACATGCATTGCCTTCTCGAAAGATATGCTTGATTTGAATCACACCTAGCTTTTGCAAGAGATACGTGCAATCGTTCAATAAAGCACTCAATTGGTGTGTTTCATCCCAATGTGTAGCAAGTAATTGAATCCAGACCCTACAGTCCGATTCAATTTCCAACTTTCGTAGTTGAAGAGTCGTTCTTTGCTATTGTTTGATGACCACTGCTAACATTGCACTCTCTTTTTTGCTTTCTTATTTCAAACTCTTCTTTTCCCTTATCCAACCCGCCTAAATCCGTGGTACGAAATTGCTAAAAAAAACTCAGTTGGCTGTCAGTTATGAGGCTGCGCAGGTGATTCAGCCCTCGAAAACCGATCTTTATTCAAACCCCGAAAACCCACCTTCACGCATCCCTAGACAAAATCAGACAAATTCGTTAGAAGTACCCTTCTGATTACATGCAGCATTGTTTCTTGAAAGGCCAAAGCAGATCTCTGGCCTTAGCAGAAAACTGAAGACTGAGATTCTTTTTGTAAGCTAACGCATATATCCATGGCATATGGTTGGCGAAGGGTCGCTGTACGAATTCAAATACTTGAGGGCCTACCCGGAAATTGAATAAAAAAGAAATTCACAAAAGGAAAGATTAGGACCCAGTTTGCAGGGGGGTCCCTCTTTTTATGTTTTGATTTGATTATGGAAAGTCCCCATCTTTTGATTATAATCTAACCGAACCTGCAGTCTGAGATTCTGTATGTTATCAAAGCAGAGAATGTCTGTGGCAGAAGGATTTTTCTTTTTCCTTCTTCTTTTTAACTTCATTCTTGGCAGAAATTTCGATTACAACGAATTGGGCAGGGAATCGATCAAACAAATTGAGCGGCTTTGATCATTTGTGATGAACTCCGAAGTGAGTCATACAAAAGACGGTGTACATTTGGTGTACTCATTGAATTCACCCTACATTTGGTGTATTCATTGGATTCACCCTGCTAAATGTGTGAATCCAATGAGAATGTGTGATTGTAAAAACCCTAAAGCCCACATGGCGGTGCTCGAGCAAGAATCACTCATGAATATGTAACATGTTCTTGGGCAAAGCTTTTCTCTGAGTCCCCTTTGTGGAACCGTGAACGGGTGAGTAATACTGGTATACAAGAAAATCTACATTTTCCCACTTGAAAATGGATGTTTGGGATCCCGGACATATGAGGAGTAGATAAAAGAAGTACATGACCACAGCATAAAAGACCAAAGAGAGATGCGTGACCATTAACTTTAGGGCTCCTGAACTATTCGAGGTGCGTTCGAGCTGGTCTAGACATTCGATTATTAAAAAAAAAAAATAATGAGCGATGATCAATATACCCAATTATAAATACAATAAATAAACAATGAGAGATGATCAATATACCCAATTATAGATACAATAAGTACATTGCAAATACAAAGCTACACATCCCGGGGCTTTGACTGAACTTTTGACTCAGTAGTTTGAATGAAATTGCCCAATCTGTGTGTAGATAGTGATGTCCATAGCAAAACATGCTTTTGGATAAAATTGCATTTTGAAGAAGTCTCCATCGTTCTCCTTTAAGATCTGCAAAAGGCCTGCAAAGGGGACAAATATGGATCTTATTTACTTACATATTCATTATCTTTTAAATTACAAAATAACGAGTGTAATAATTTAAATGAATGAACCTAAAATGCTATACGTTAGTCTCCGAAAAAAAATGAAGAGAAATTGCGCGTGTATTTTTATAGCTAAGGACCGGTGATCGACATCTAATGCACCAAACGCACTTAGAATTTGTAGCGTACCATGAGCATAAACTAAACTGTTCATTTATAAAGTTTGCCGACATTGATAGCTAGCCACATGATCATTGAAATAAAACTTATTTTCGGAATCGTATTAATCATCAGAGCAGGCCCCACAAAAAGCCTCACAAGTCTACCGGCTTGGACAATCCCCCACCATGGGGCAACAAATTTTTTTTTTTTTTTTGTATGCTTAACATGTAACCTTGATTTTTTTAAAACTTGTATGTCTTTTTATTTTTTAGTGAGTGGGCAACCAAGTTTGAAGTCAGACTTGGGCAACCCAAACATAAGGGCCAGCACTGTTAATCATTTATTTTTTACACACAAAATGTACGTTGTCCGATCATATGACTATCGATATCCGATGAAACAAGCAGTTCAAATCAGAGTAATAAGATCTCGGAGATGGACCCGGGGTGCTGTAGTGCACCCCCGCACTACACGTGTAGTGCGGTCAATCCGACCATCCATCTCGACAATTGACAGCTCAGATTTTCATCCGAACAATGGACGGCTAGGATTTGTAAGAGTTCGGATTAAATCCATGCTGTCCGTGCCAAGATAAACAGTCGGATCGACCACACTACACAGTATAATACGATGGGTGCATTATAGCCCCTTCCATTCCCTCGGGGACGCCCACAGAGGTGCACTACAACCCCTTAATTAGTTCATTACTGCAGTACATGGGTAAAAGTATTACTATATGAGAGAAGATTGGGGAAATAATTGCAATTGAGTACGTACACTGAAACAAAAGCTGAGACTTGAAATTAGCCAGTGAACCTTCTTCACAGTCATGAGTCTGGCAAAGAAGTCGTCGTCGGAGCAGATGTTACCCGCGGGAGAGTCCAAGAACACCCGTCGAGGAACCGGCGGAGACCACAGCCCGCTCTGTTCGTAATCGAAGTCGAACTCCGAAGCATCGAAGTATTTGCCGAGTAGTCTGTCGGATAAAGATTTCGAAACAATCTGAACCTTTGGAGTACTACTGGTTGCAGACGAAGTTTCTGGCGACGATGAGGTCTCGGATGTGGCCATGAGAGATAGAGAGAGAGAGGTTCTAGGGGAAATAGGCAAGAGCAGAGCATACAATCATTGGATATACAATCATGGAGGGGAAAAGGAGAAGAATGATTAGGTTTCTATGTTCGATATTTGCAGGAGGATGGAGTTAGAAAGTTAGTTTGCCTACTTAGCCGATTCCCATTCTGAAAAACTCAGGGGTATGATTATGCGTCATATGTCAGTAAAGATAAGGAGTACAGCAGCCGAATCCTTTTGCGCCCGTTTCGGGTCCTATAAAGATGACTTAAACTGTTTAGAAGCAAAATTAAATGATTCGTAATCGTTATTACCGATATCGGATTGAGATGATTTTTAAAAGGGACCCTAGACGAAATGTTTTGAATAAAATGAGCGGTTTCGATCATCTTTACGGGATCCGAGACGGGCACAAAAGCCATGTCCACGCGGCTGCTGTACGATCTTTGCTGTGTACCTGTAGCAGCTCTGGTCATGTAAATCTTCATGACCAACCATTTAACCCACGAGTAATGCCAAAAAAAATGCCCAGATTTATTGTAGGGCCCACTACAGTTCCACCCAAACGATCTGAGCCGTTCATTAAATGTAAAATATTTTTTCAAGGGCTTCTACAAAAAATAAACTCAATTCGATCCTTATAGGTGCTTGATTTAATCATCTAACTTTTCATTTGGATTTCAAGAAATGAAAAGTTAGATGTTTAAATCGTGCATAGATATCGGATTGAGTTGATTTTTTGCAATAGCCCTTGAAAAAATGTTTTGTACTCGAATCATTTGTGTAGGATCCAGAGTAGATCCCACACACGAATCTGTGCACGATCTATGTGGGAAAAACAGTTAACCCACCAATAAGACACAAATATGTTACATGTTTGTGGATTTTATAGAGCATTCATGAAACTTTAGGACACTATGTATGTATATGTTTGTCTGGTTGTTAGCGTTATGATTTCCAAATTATTGAGGCATGTGTAAGTATATGTTTGTTTGGTCGTTAGTGTTATGATTTCCAAATTATTGAGGCATGTGTAAATTAATCTGAATCTACAACTGTTAAAAAATCAAGTGATAAGTGAGAGAAAATAAAAAAAATTCGGATTTAGAACCTTTTGCATCCGCCTAATGAGAGCATCATTCAAGGCTCAAAGAATGCGACTCGAATTGTTCACTTTGAAAAGCTCGATGGCTAGAATAGTAACTAAGTCAATTAGATATCTATAACTGAGTGAACAAATCGCTTATGTACATGGATGTTATCGATGCCCAAAAATGTGATTCATTTGTTGGGTTAACGATGTCCAATTCATTCGAATACATACACTATTGTCCTACGTGTCCATCACTACAAAGTGAACAATTCGAATCAAGTTTCCGGGTACGGGACAATGCCCCATTTAGTCGCACAATTTTCTCGCTTGAGCGAATGGAACGTCAACAAGTGTTGAACAACTAACCTACCCATGTTACTATGGCCAAGAAAAAATAGTAAATAGATAAACGTCCTGTTTGAGTGTTTGTCTGTAGTACATGAGAGGCGGATATGGGACTAAGCCTGACAGAGATATTTTGGTTGAGTATATCCTATGTGTGTGTTTCTTTTCATCCCGGATATGATATCCTCGGAATTACATATCTCCTTGGAGGGGGATAAATTTTAGACACCCCTAAGGCTGTGTTTGGATGTCAGATATCTTAAGTGGGAAATGAGAATGTGATTCCTGAACTCTAACATTCCTATATTTGTGAAGAGTGGGAATGAGAATGAGATTACTGATTTCTCAATTCAGAAAAATTTCTAAATATAGGAAGAATATGATATCTCTTATTCCCCCTAAGAATCTTGGATTCCTAACTCAATCAACATAAAAAGAAAACGTTTAATTTTAGGATATTTCCAAAATAAATTATTCCTAAAAATTTTACTTAATTAATCCAAACCGAGCCTAGTGGTACCAAAACATATCTAAATTTACCGAAACACCTCTAAGGTCATTCTTTAATCGTTGTCATCGTCTTTGTTCTCTTCACCTTGTACACCATATTTTATTTGTGAATTTCTCTATAGAGGAACGCATCACTTCCGGTAACACTAAATAGTTGTTTCCGAATGCGTGAAAAAACAATATGATTATTTCATGTTAAAGAAAGAGTTTTTTAACTGCATTTGGAAATTGGAGTCGAAAGACTGCGACTAGTGATAACAACTGGTCTGATAGTTGCGCTGAGAGAATTTTCAAAGTTCGCTTTCGATTGGGATCACAGCGGTTCCGATAGCGCAAAAAAGGCGGCGAGACTAGTTATCAGAAAAATGTTGTTGATTAGTTTTCTGGTGTTTTGGTAACTCAATAACTAGGAGAGGGTGGGAAAATGGGAAATTAGGGTGGGTTTGTTTGTTTGTTTGGGGACAAAATAGAAAATTTTACACTATCGCACTTTTATCTATCCACTCATATCAACTACAAAACAAATCACGTAACTTTTGAGCCCATTTCATAAGGCTCTTGCATGTTGGGATTGGATAACCAATCATATGGGATTATGAACCCTTTGTTTGTTAACCAAAAATAGTTCGGACTATTAGTCCGATGGGATGAATAATCTGGGTAATAAGGGGTGTTGCTAATACCCTGTGGGACTTGGTATTAATAGTCCTATCCCAACTCATTCACATTACTAATTCCTTCTTATTACCAATTTCTTCTATCAATCAAATTCCATCATCTAATCCCACCTCAAACAAACATGATATTAATAATCTCATCATCTAATCCCATCTTAAACAAACATACTCATTATCAATCATTTCTCATTACCAATTTCAATCTTAATCCCATCTCCTTGCGAATATCATCCATCTATCACTGTTATCAAACGAGCCCTTAATCTCCCTTGTGAAATAATACCCTCTTCAATGATATCCACCTCGTTATCCATATATATACCCCTTATTCCTTTCAAAATTTTAACCTCAAACAAATGGAGCCGAAAGAGTGGCCACACAGAGCAAAATAAGGCCCGAGAAATGGGAATGGGCTTTTCTTTGGGAAAAATGGATGGGCCAAGGAATGGGCTTTTTTCGGACAAATAGATGGGCCTAACCAGGAGAAGTTTGAGCCAGGCCCACATGCTAATTCCGCTATTTCCAATTGTTGCCTCTCTCTGCGGATCAAAAATAAAATAAAATTGTTGCCTCTCTCTGTCCTCACTTCACTTCTCCCCAATCTCCGTCTCTCTCCTCCAAAATTCAAAAACCCCGCAAAACCTCTCTCTCTCTCTCTCATACACTCTCACTTCCAAGCCTCCCAGTCCGACCGGAAGAATGAGGGAAGAGGAGATAGAGAAGCTGAGAGGAGTGGTTAGGGATTGCGTGAGCAAGCACCTCTACTCCTCGGCGATCTTCTTCGCCGACAAGGTCGCCGCGTTCACCTCCGACCCCGCTGACATCTACATGCAGGCCCAAGCGCTGTTCCTCGGCCGCCATTACCGCCGCGCCTTCCACCTCCTCAACGCCTCCCAGATCGTCCTCCGCGATCTCCGCTTCCGCTACCTCGCCGCCAAGTGTCTGGTTCGCACTCAATTTCATCTGTCTTGTTTTCTTGTTCTTGGTTGTAAGGGCAACAAACGAGCCAACTAAGCCGAGCAGTTAATTGTTCAAGCTCCGTTTGAAAATTTATATGTTTTTTGGTAAGTTTAGCTTGTTAATGAGACGAGTCGATCTCGATAACTTTTTGTTTATGATAAAGATTATCTCGTCCGTAAACAAGAACTTCCAAAACTTTCAATTTTTTGAACTTGTTCTTTGTGATAAAGAGTATCTGGTCCGAAAAGCAGAGCTTCCAAAACTTTCAATTTTTTTTTGGGCAAGATATTAGATATCAACGAGTTTTTTTAATTTTTGAAAAAAAGTTCAAATTTTTCTGGAAAAATATATTCTTTTAAAGTTCTCGTTTTGCGGACCAGATATTCTTTTTGGGACGTGGGAGTACATCATGACTCATGAGCAGAGTTTGTTTGAGCTTGGTTTGAAAGCTTTACGAGCTTCATAAAAATGGTCAAGCTTGTTTATTTATGTAACCAACTGACCTTAGAAAAAACTTTTAACTAACAAAGATGAGAGTGAACTTGAGTAGCTTGGTTGGTCCGTTTATCAGCCTTTATTGTTTGTGTAATTTTTATTTGTTATGTCTCCGGCTTGCGATACTCTGTTTAATTGTCGCAGAGTATTGTTCTTATTTCCTGTAATTTAAGATGTCCCAAAGATTTGCATCTCATAAACTCACACCTACTTCATTCAGGTAAGAGAAATGTATTTGTTATGAGTTCAATCAATGATGCTTTAGCTTATCCACAAATTAGCTCATTTGTTTTATTTTTCAGAGAGAAGTTGAAATCATAATAAAATCTGTAGTATATTTTTCCTGAAAGAAGTAGGTGTGAGTCTGTGACTTGTATCTACAATGCACAACTTTGTGACATCTTGGCCTCTTGAGTTAAGTCAAGTCAGTTTTAAACAAATTAATATTTGAAGCTAATTGTCACCTCCCAGATTAATATGCTAAGTTAGAGCTAATAGGAAAATTGCAATTGATGCCAATTTCCACTGTTTTGTCATGTTGTAACATTGGCGTTACAGCTACAGAAGAAAGTTTCCTTCATTATAGTGGGCCGTTTACACTCACTTAACTTAAGTGCTCACACTCCCTTTCTTTGTCTCTCAAACTATCACAACGCGTTGATCTTTGTACGCTAAAGTGGAGTGCAAACATCCTCTCTCTCTACGCAAGTATAAACAAGAGGAGTGTGAATATCATTTCTCTTCGGTAAAATATTTCTATGCAGAGTGTATAAAGTACCCCAGGCAATCCCGATCTGTATGTGTGGCATTTGGAACTCTGCTTGTTAGTGTTTTCATTTTGTACTTATGCTGTCACACAGTCCTGTCCTAGGTTTAGTAGTCGGGTGTTGTGTTTCCTGTGATTTTGTTCATTTATCTGTTCTTGTAGATGATGTCTTCTGTCCTCACATTCTTCTCCATGAACATGCAGGAAGAGTTGAAGGAGTGGGATCAATGTCTATTAATGCTTGGTGATGCTAAAGTAGATGAACATGGGAATGTGAATATCACAAAGGATTGCAGCGTCATGTACTTAGATAAGGATGGAGAAGATCGTGAGATCAATGTAATTTTCTTTCTTTATGCTACTTGTAAGAGGCTGCAATTTTTTATTCCTTCTATGGCATCTCTGTCGTTTCCCTGCTAGCTATTTATCAATGATAGAATTGGAATTCATAGCACTAAAATTCCTACTTCAGAAATATCTACTTGGCATACAGCTTTTGTGTCTTGGAAAGGTAGAATACAATATTGTGTTTTGTCGTATTGGCTAGAGAATAAGGGATTGCTAATGGCATAGTATTCTGTTGGAAGCTAGCATCTGACTAAAGGCACCGTAGAATTTTTTAGAATTCGAATGAGTATTCTGTTTTGCTGCTTTTGTTTTGCACCATCTTTGTGTGTGTGTGTGACTGCAAACCACTGATGCCTGCTGTGTGCAAGTCACATTTTCTCAATTTGGTATGTACAGCACAAGATTATTTGGCCACCCTATTTGTCAGGAGATGGCTATATCAAAAGAAGGAAATTTGCTCTCACTTCGTCAATTTTAATATTTGTGTGATCGTTCACCTAGCTGCCTATTTGCTTGCCTCAAGAGTTTCTGAAGCTTTTGTTCTCCATCATTGGCTGCCAAATTGTTGTCAATACGACAAGTTCTGATTTTCTTGCTTTTGTAATGGGACCTAATGGCTGCCAACGAGTCTTGACTCTTGATATATGATTGTATGTTTGCATAAGTTTTTTTACAGATTTCATCGGCAATATGCTTTTTAAGAGGCAAGGCATATGAAGCTCTGGAAAATCGTGCCCAGGCTCGGCAATGGTGAGTGTCTTGGATATACATAGGATGATCATGCAATATTGACACTCACTTTATGGTTTAGACTATAGAGGTATAAAGATGCATCGATCATTCTTAATGCTTGAAATTAATGAAGCAGTAAAGCATAATGGATCGTTTGAAACTTCAATTATTATGCTTGGAATGAATGAAGCGCATGATATGTTCAGGAGGTCCATCTGGAAATATCTTAAGGCTTGCTTTGGAAACACCACGAGAAGTTATAGCAAATTACTTTTGATGATACGGGATAATGGGTGACAATGATATGAATGGAATATATATGATTTTTTGATAACTTCCTATTATGGAACCATTTAGGATGAAAGGTGGGTCTATATTACTATGTTTCGGTAGGATTGGTTGGAGGGTATGACCGGCTTTAAGGATTTTATCATGCCTATAAATAGGTTTCTTTGGGGGAGAAGAGTAGTGCATCTGGACATGGTGGAGAAGATTATAAATAGAAATAAAATTGATAGAAATTTACCTTTTATTCTTTGTTGTCTTTCCTAGCTCATCTCCATGTTTACTCTTCATAATGCTTTAAGGTACAAAGCTGCTGTCAAAGCTGATCCTCTGTGTTATGAGGTATGGGTATCTGCTTGAAAATACTGCACATATTCTTTTGCTTGCTATGTTCATGTATTCAAAGCGAGGTTACTTTCTTATTGAGCTTTGGAGCAGGGAATGCTACTTAATGAAAAAACAAACCCGACCAATATAACGTGGAGATTGAAGTGCGCTGATACTTTTGTCTTAGACCTTCTATGGTCACCTACTCACTATCATATACAACCACTTCCAGTAAAATGTATTTAAGATTTACCCCAAGGGGTTAGCTTGATGGTGAAGGCCTGGGACTCAGAGGTTTGCTTCCTCCCTCGTAATGTCTTAGGTTCAACTCCCCTTGCTATCAACTCTTGATGCCACCTCACCTGCACGTGCAAGCATTTTAATGACTGTTGGGAGGAGTTGTAGTGACTTGTGGTGCGCCAAAGGACCAGAGACATCCTGCATTACCCCTAAAATAATGTATTGCAATACTTTTGCAATTGTGTGTAACCTTTTTCACTTTAATCCTGTTGGAAATGACATCACAGTTGCACGCAACTACTTTTGAGAAGCATTTTCATTTTCTATAGATTTTCTTATGATTGTTTCTTTCATAGCTTAAGTTTTTGCTATCTTGCTCCTTGTGCAGGCACTAGAGCGTCTAATTGAAAATCATATGCTTACATGCGAAGAAGGTGAGTTTTTTGATTACTTGGTCATGGATATATGGTATTTGAGATTGAAGAAGAACTTACAGTACTGAATATCTAATGCATGGCTTGTTTTTCTTGCTACCTTGATTTTGCCACTATTTCAAATGCATCAGTTTTCCAGTAGGAAAACCTTTATGCATTGTGTAGTTCAGTTGATTGTTTTGTTACTTAGTTCTGCCATATAATCCCAGAAACGAGTCTACTTTCTTCATTGCAATTTGCTCCTGAAGACGGATGGATCTTGTCATTCTATTCATGTTTGATAAAGAAGGTAAGCATGTGTAATGGAATTTCATGTAATGAGGTCATATTTGTTTTTCAGGTGGTCCACGTCGAACATGGTATATCTATAAACTTCCTTGATTTTTCGCTTATGTTCCATTCTGTCTATGCGTCACTCCTATGCCGAGTTTGCTTTGATGTCCAATTTATTTCTCTTTCTTGTAATATGCAGTATGATAAGGAAAATGTCGTAGAAGGCAAATTCAGAGAACTGGAACAAGAGGGTTGTAATACTAAATCCTCAGAGCAGTCCTTAGCAAACAACACTGACCTTTTGGCCTGCAAAGCAGAATACTACCATCAATGTGGTGAATATCAAAAATGCTTTGAGCTAACTTCCGTGTGAGTGCTTTGGTGAAGTGAATGATAATTTTTTTATTCTTAGTAATATACTTGCTTGACTGGAGCTTGTTTTCTGTCACACTATGTAATCCAGATTGCTTGAAAAGGATCCCTTCCATTTGAAATGTACGCTTGTGCATTTAGCAGCTGCTATGGAGCTTGGGCATTCAAATGAACTCTATCTTATGGCCTGCAACTTAGTAAAGGATTATCCTCAAAAGTGAGCATGCTTTTTGTTGTTTTACCTAGTATTCACTTGCAGTGATGAACTTGTTAGTTTGAAGTTAAAATCTAGTTGTTTTATCGGCAAATCTAGTTGTTGTTGTTGTTGGTGTATTTTCACTTTAATTTGTAAAAATTAATACATCTTATTCGTCTTGCTATTTATTTATGTCATGATGAAGCTGAAATGCAACCTAGATAGGGTTTTCTCCCCGTCCTTTCCCCTGTACATTAAATCTTCTACGTTGCATATTATGTTGTTTCTCATTGAGAATGGTCTTTTAGGGCTTTGTCTTGGTTTGCGGTTGGTTGCTACTACTATTGTATAAAAAAGTTTGATCAAGCACGACGGTACTTCAGGTAATTATTATCCACTTTTAATTGAATTCTATTTTTAATACTGCTGAATGCTGATATGGTTTATTTTAGGACTTCAATTTTCCGCTATAGTATTTAAATTGGTATGTTGGAAGTTGATATATTCAGATCAATATTCGTATTCTTAGAAGGTAAAAGTTTATTATGCTTTTGGAATCTAAACATTTATAAACTCCATGTTGAAATGAGCACAAGAGTTTCTATTGTTGTTTTTTGCATAAAGTTGCTGAAGAAATTCTTGAGAGAAGGAAAACTATCAGGCAGAGACTCGAGATGAAGCCATTCAGCATGTCAAGTCTGTTGAGCATGTGACTCAAGATGAAGCCATTTAGCATGTCATTAAGAGCATGTTACAATGTGTAAATAAGGGCAACAGTTACTGCAGAAGTTTGGGATTCTTTTCAGTATCAGATTGGTATTGTCTCCAATAGGAAAGAGACGGTACTGCAATTATGATTGAGTAAACACTGTAGTATCAAGGGAGAGGATGTTGAAATTTGTGATGGATTGATTCATCATCAGAATTTTTTGTGAACAATGTACTGGGTAATGGGTTCTACAAGGAGTTCGTGAATGGTGTCTTTGGAGGTGAATGGGTAGAATTGGAGCTAATAGGAAAACGTAACACACCTTGTTCTCTTGATCTATCCATGCACTAGTTTTTGGAAACATATAAAGGCTTCATAATGGGACTGAGATTTTGTGGAGTTTGGGGCAGTGCTTCCTATACGTTAACCAGTCTCATTTTGGACTCCCGTTGATTTGGAAGTTACTAGGCGAACTGTTTCAGCTACTGCCGTATCTTAGGATATTTCTTATTCCTTTTCTTTTTTCGTAGTTTGAGTTTTGCATAAGATCCTGTTTTTCATGGATTACTTAGGTTAAGAAACATGTTAGGCATGGAAAACATGATATTCCAAATTTGTCCCCACTGTATTCATATTTCATATACATTGTGTAGTTCCTATTTGATTTATCATTCTTATCTGAATTGGCAGCAAAGCTACAAATCTAGACGGGACATTTCCGCCAGCGTGGATTGGTTATGGTAATGCTTATGCAGCTCAAGAAGAGGGTGACCAAGCAATGTCAGCGTATCGCACTGCTGCTCGTTTGTTTCCTGGGTATTGTTTTATTTTATCCTGCTGAAATCATTCACCAGTCTGATAGGTAGATGGATTTTTCTTGTTTCTCACCTGACTGTGCTGACTGCTGAGTGAGTTTTTGTGTTTCCTTGTGTTTGTTGACATCATATGCTATTTCATAACTTCATCTACAGCTTGATTTTTTTTGTTTGGATAAGCAAGTTGTTTGCTTAACTTTGCACAGGAACATGGTTTGTGGGTAGGGATAGATATCGTGTCGTGTCAGTTTGGGTCGTGTCATTTCGGGTTCGTGTGAAAACACCTATTACCTTAATTGTGTCATGTATCTTGACGCTAACCTGGCATGCTTGAACTCGCAGTGTGTTTGGGTTTACATTGTTGACCCCTTAAGTTAAAAATCTATAAAAGATGTACATAAAACTATACACGCATCAATGTTATATGTAAGCGTGTTTAATCTATAATAAAAATGAAGACATTTTCAATACCATCGTAATCACATAAATTATAAAACCAACAGAAAAATAACTAACATTTAACCAAATCATGACGTATGGTTGGTGACGCCGCATCGTGCCATTTCATGTTCGACTTGTATAACTTTGGGTTAATGGGTCGGCACATAAAATTGACTCCAACCCGTATTATCCCTTTTAATTTTTGTGTTGTCAGGTCTTCTTTTATTCGTGTTCATGTCAAAAAGTAGTCGTCTAAACCCTCTAACTTCGTGTTGGGTTCTAGTTGTGTTAACGGGTTGTATCCGAAATTTCCACCCCTGTTTGTGGAGGTTGTGTGTTTATGAGCATATTCGGGTGTTCCATAGTAGTACTTCCAACTTTTTTATTGCATATTTTCGCACATTAATTCATCTTGTTTGGAGTCCATAACTTGGGCAGCTGATGAGGGTCTATGGGGAAAGCTTCTCCTCAATCTCCAACAAGGATTCTTCACACACACACACACACTCTCTCTCTCCAATGGGTCCTCAGAACTCAATTACACTTTGATGGAAAACCATGTCTACCCACCTCTCAGTCTACTACGTAGACTTTCTATGATTTGTAGACAAAAAGGCACAATACGGCCAATGCAGTTGTTAGAGTACTTCATTATACTGTCCAAGTTGTGTGTATCTAAGAATCTTCATTGTGTCAATGTAGCAGAGGGGTCAAGGGAAGGAAATGCTGCAATTTGCCGGAGTGTACTATAGAGGATAATGTACAATATAAATGGCGAGTTTGTTTACTTTCACACATTGTCCATTTTCAAAGTTTCATTGTTAGTTATCCGGTTATCCCTGTGTTTTGTTGTTGGTTAGTTCACTATTGCGAAGGTTTTGAGTTGTAGTGTGTCACTGCACCTCCCCTCCCTTGATGAAAACTGATATTGGGTATGTGTTGTTTGCAAGGTCAGGAATATATGATTGTAATTAGATGACCACTTCTAAATTTCTTTGTCAGAACTAGGCAGAAATTTAGTTTATTGGTCATTTGTTTAGCATGCATAGTGGAAATCCTCTTTACTTATGAATTGTCTTTTACAGGTTGATTATTCTCTTGTTCCAGGTGCCATTTACCAGCTCTATATATTGGGATGGAATACATGCGAACCCACAGCTTCAAACTTGCTGAGCAGGTAATATAGATGTCAACTTGTGAAAGTAACTTCATGAAGTTCTGGGTTTTGGTGGATTTGCTCACTTTAAAAGAATGGACAAGGAAAAGAAAAATATTGAAACACTCATCTCTGCATTTTGTTATCCAAATGCCAAGTTGTTGACAATTGCTTTTATTGATGGAGCAGTCAAAATTGATGTTAGATTGATAGTTGTTTGAGTATCCTGTTAGGTTGTTTTTGAGTGTAGAGTTGTATGACTTCATTCTGCATTTTTTGATAACAAACAAATGAAACAACATACCATCCTTGTAGCTTGGAGGTACGTCGCCCCCACTGCAAAAGCATGGGCCATCTTAGCTGAAGTAAAACGAGTGGGCTCTTAGGGTATCGCGAAGTGCTATTTTTTGTTGAACAGTATAAAGTTGATGAGCATTTTAGAAAAGCATCTCAGACCCATTACCAAACTATATCAATTTGCTAACCAATTTTATCACCCTTCGAGTAATGTCAAGGGTGCAATGAATTGTTGACTCTTTTGTTCTGTCAGTTTATCTAAATGCTGTTTTCTTTTCTCATAGGTGGAGTTTTAGAACCCATCTTGTGGGATGTTCCATCACATTATTTTAATAAATAAATTGACCTGTCAAAATTGATAAATTTTAATACTAGCAGCTCATATAGCGTACAAAATGATAGTGTAAGCATGTTAACGGAGGATAAAATTATTAATGTCACTGTCTTTTTCAAGTATTATTCTTGCATTTCATGCTATACCTAGGCTGGTTTCTACAGTGACAGAAAATTTGTTGGAAATAGATGTATACTATTTTTGTTTTACGAAAACTACTTGTATTACTCCATTTTCTCTGTGCGCTTATCTTTTTCGCTGCTTTACATTGACATTCTGGTGGCCTTTTTTATGTTCAGTTTTGTGATAGTATTTTTGTTTCAGTTTTTCATGCAGGCAAAGACAATATGTCCCTCGGATCCACATGTGTATAACGAACTTGGAGTTGTTGCTCATCATATGAAGGAGTAAGCAAAGTTTCTCTTCATGAAATTTTTACTATTGATATAGTTGGTGGGGTGCATGTATCAAAAGAGCCATGATTTTGTAGTTGCTGAAGTATTGTCAAAACAAATGACTCAGGCGGTCTGAACTGGTATTTTTTCATGTTCCATCATTTGTTTTGTCAATAGATCCTAATCTACACCAATGATAAGTGTGATTAACCACTAATGTTCTGGGAGAATCAGATAAAATCATCAAACTCTCCTCTCTCTAATGTTCTCTGCTGTTTCCGTCCTTTCACACCTGCTGGTGCTGCTTCAATCAGTGTTTTACTTACCAAAATACAATGTGCATCTACGTAGCATTCTCAGTTGAACTTGTTATTTTGCTTGAGATATTGCTAATGCTAGTATAATATGGACATTTTTCTTCTGTTAGTTTTTCTCATGGAATGTGACGCATATCTTGGGTAGCTCTTCACAAAAAATGTCCTCTGCATTTATTTTGTTGATATTTAAGCAGCTGCTTTCATTATCATATTGCCATTTAATGCTATTGCAGGTATAAAAAAGCCGTGCGGTGGTTTGAGAAGACTTTGGCTCACATTCCGTCATCTTTAAGTGAAATGTGGGAACCAACCGTGGTTAATCTGGCCCATTCATTGAGAAAATTAAAGTACGTTTAATTGGCTTCCAATACCTATCAGAAACAATAGTCCATTGTGGTTCCCTTAAATTTATGCTTACTCTTTGAAACTAATAGGGTGTTGGATTGGTAGCAATACCAGCCACATTTTCTTTTTAACTTTTATCGTGTGATGTTGGTCCATGAGGGAGCTCTTTCAGATGACACAATTCACCTGACTTGTTTTGTATTATCATCTTATAATCAAAAGTTTAGCTGGCTATGGATTACATTCTGGTTAGGTTTTGGCAACTCCGTTCCTATTTAGTATTTACCTAGCCATGCTTTTTTTTTTTTATAGACCAATTTATGTCCAACTATGTGATGGTTGTGCACATTGTCGTTTTGGTTTCACAACCGGAAAGGTAGTGAGAGTGGAGGGAGTTAACTGATTGCCTGCAAACTCTAGTGTGATGGTGGTTACATTGGTGAGGATGAGAGACAAAATTGCATTAGCAAAAAACTTTCTAGTTTGCTTAGTTTGCTTAGGAAAAAAGAAAAAAGTACTTACTAGCGAAATTGTTTCGAAAATTTGGAGTTCGTGGGAGTCTGAAGATGTTGAGGATGCTGAGAACACTATGTTCAGATCATTCCTTGACTTCTCTTTGTAACATGTGATTTTTTTGGACATATTTGGAGATTAGGGATATTAATAGCGCTTGAGTTTGAGCTTAAGCTAGAGCAAATTGATCATTCTCATCCAATTCTTCATTCTTCTTTATTTTGACAAAGTAGATGGCCTCTTCGCGACGTTCATGCTTTTGATGTCTTCTTCCAAGTTCATTCACATAGTTCTACTGTATTTCAGGAGGTACCATGAGGCGATTACGTACTATGAGAAAGCACTTGCACTATCAACCAGAAGTTTGAGCACCTATGCAGGTCTTGCCTACACTTACCATTTGCAGGTACATATTATTTGCACAGATTTTAATTATTTTTTGCATCTGGTGTTAATATTATACTGAAGAGGAAGTTCCACATAAATATATCCTTGTGATCTTCTGCAATTGACTTGTTCAATTGCATCAAGGAAACTTGTGTTTTTCGACAGGAAAGTACCTTTTTTCTTTCTATGGGAACTGAGAATCACCTGTTTCATTGAAACATTGTTAACTAGAACAAAATGTTAATTTTTGGCATGTTGTGAATCTGCATTTTATATTGCAGTGCTCTATGAGGGTTATACATGTGAGTTGTTTGGTTAGTTTGTTTCCAGGATGATCTGCACCAGAGTGAAGTGATAAAAATCATATGGCCTGAAATAAATATGATGTTTCAATTACCAA
>BPLS01000532.1:1333140-1348153 GCA_019656275.1 Rhododendron kiyosumense
CCAAACGAAATGGACATCTATAACCAATACACATCACATGGAAAACTGAATATTACAAGTTATTAAAATCCCTACCTAACCTCTGGAAGAATAAGAATATTATCTCTCATACCAGGAATTAATGCTGCAAAGACTCCAGCCCAAGGGATCACAAAGTTTCGATCAAAGCTGAAACAAGCAGTAACCAAGATTGAGTATTTTTCACCAACAGAAATTCATCTTCCTTGCACTCTGATTGATAGCTCATAACTCCTCTTCAGCAAGTTTTTAATTGGCCGAGGTACTAATTTGGGCATGCTGGCATAGCAATGAAGAGCAAAAGATTTAACTTCACTATTATCATGTGTTCTAATAGTAAAGAAACATATTTAACTGTTGGAAAGAGTTAATATCCAAATTGCATTCAAACTCTACTAAAAACTGCATTCAAATTGCACGACAAACTGCATTCAAACTGCACTTAAACTGCACTATAGTTGGCTCAGATTTTTAAACATCACAGCCAACAATATATGACATTCAACTATTAGTCCAGACCTGCATACACACACAAAAAAAAAAGGCAGGAAATTGGAAAGAAACTAATATAATTTTTTATTCTGGCTCATAGCCAACAACATATGGCACAATATGGACATGCATCAAAGTACGAGGATACAAAGCTGATTCCTCAACCCACACACACCCCTGCCAAGGCACAACCTCCATTAACACCTGTATTTCACTAAAAAACCTGCACAAGCAGGTGACACAAAAACCTGCACCCAACTGACACACTTGCACCACACTAAGACCTGTATCTCAGCCAACCCACACTAACATCTACATTTCAGTCACAAACCTGCATCAGCAGGTCACACACACACAAGCCCTTGCAGCTTGAAACTGGAAATTGCAGGTGTATTGAACATAAACGAATTACTTTCCACATGATTTGTATATGCCTAAATATCTTAAGTGTATTTCATTTTGAATATCAGTTATATGGACTCTCTAGCTATGTAATCTAATACGATGCTCATTTCTGTACAAATGGCCCTCAAGGAAGAGCTGGTGCAGTTCATCAATTTGTAAGCAGGATTGCAAAAGAATGAGTTCTAATTAGGTGTCAAGTGCAACGGTCAAACCCATCCAATCTTTTCAGGCCATTTGCTAAGATGATATAGAGAGAGGGAGAATAACCTGAGGAAGCCTGAAGGTAAGGAATAGAATTCTCTGCCCATGGGGTCCTTATCAAAAGCCCTGAACTTCTCCCAAAAATGCCTCCTATTGTCAAGAAAAATTCGATTACCAGTATCACTTGGTCGAATAGTGCAATCCAAACACACTACGATCATAGCTGCCACTACGGCCGGGGATGTGAAAATGATTTCCACAATTTTGTTAAATTGCAAGTAATGGCTAGAAATTTCATTTAGCTTCTTCAAGCACAAAAATATTTGCGACTACAAAAATTCATTTGAGTTAGAAAGGATAAATTGAATGCACAACATACCCAATGTGCGTGAGTGTGAACAGGACAACATCCGGAAGTTACTATGTAGACATAGAAGTATTGTGTGACTGACAGGCTCATGAAGAGTGAATAACCTACCATGAACTTTGTTATGAGCTTGTTGAGGTTGCAGAATTGAAGTAAACCAAGACTAGCAGAAGCTGCACCGGAATGGTGAACCACAGTTAATAGTTGAAGGTAAAACAGGCATTTAGAGATGAATTGGAAAAGCAAATGACTATCATTTAGAGATGAATTGGAAAAGCAAATGACTATCCTATATCAGTTAAAACAACCATTTGCAATTGTCCTCCCTTCGTAAGAAATTTCTTTTCCAAAACAAGCACCCAGTTTTGGGTAAACATAAAGATTTATCTCCAACGGTTACCAAGATAGAGAATTCTTACTCATGTAAGCAAACAAGATGCAGTACAGAGCTCCAAAGATCGGCAATGGAATAGATGGTAGAACAGCCCCAAATTTTTCTGTTTATTGATGATACAATCACATAGTTAGCCTAAATTTAAATCATCACTTCAAATTTTTACTAGTTTGCAAGCGATGCCAGACAAAAACATGCAATTATAACGCACCAAACACAACAAAGAAAAGTATGAATCCCGCTGATATTTGAACCACCCTTCAGCTTCCAGATCGCGTTAGTGCCAAAAGATCTACATTTTCACTGAACATTTTGCAGAATATAAGAATCTCAGATTGGTAGGAAACGCATACTTGGATGAGGACATCTGCTCCTCAGTGGACTATTCTGCAAGATTAATCTAAAACTAATGCCCATGAATTGAGGGCTTGTGACACTTTGATTGGTCACACACAAACAATAAATTTCTGCATTAAATCAATCCAAACAAATGATCTACACATGCATTAGGATATGTTTTGGTTCAGTACAATATTGTCCAACACAGCAAAACTCCAAACATTGGAAATTGAGGCGTCTGACTCAATATCCAAGGCCCACATGCACAAAAGAAACACCACCGTCAACAATTTTCAAAGGTACGAATTTTAGCTAACATAGTCACCACAATACACAGCTAAAAAATCCATAGAAGTAACAGAAGAAAGAACACAACAAACAACACTGACTTGACACTAAACAGACCGAATGAACACAAATTCACCTACCTAAAGCATGCCGCTTATGCTTCGGCTGCTCATCATTGTCACCACCGCCCTCCTAACTCTGTTTCCCTCTCATCAAGTTCGTCCTCTCCATGTAGCTGGTCTGCATTTTAGCCCCAGTGCACAACACCCAAGAACCTCACAAATCTGCAACACCAGAAACCAACAAAACTTTTTAAAAAAAACCCTAACTCTTACACAAATTCCTCAACCAACCCCGAAACACGCTTTACACAAATTCCTCAACGGTTACCTCTCGACGGCAAGCAGCAGCGCAGAGGAACGAAAGGAGCCCCAAAACTCTTTTCCGTCCGGCGTAGAAGTTTGGATATGGTTCCTAGGGTTCCTCTCATCCTCAGATATGTTTCCTCTCAACCTCATATATGTTCCTCAGCCTCATTCTCAGTGCCGCCTTTGATCTCGCTCTATTCTGTCCAGCGTCCGATCAACTCCTTGTTGTCGATCCTCCACTTCTCCGTCCGGCATCCGATCTATTTGTTGCTGCCGAAGGAATCGCTAATAGCAACATTAATCTCGTCACTGATAGCCGTAGCTGCTCTCTCTCTCTCTCTCTCTCTCCAAAAAAACAACCCATATGTACGAAATTACACTCCAAACCTTTGGAGATCTTCCCCATCAACCCCAATTTGAATCCAAGCAAACAAATTCTTCGCAGATGCAGCATCCAAAATGGTTGATCTCTAAAATAAAATTCGACGTTTAAACAGATAATTTGTCATCTTAACACCATTTCGACAATGAAGCTCCTCAATAGTGAATGCAATAACTAATTCTCAGAGCACTTGAATTTTATTCATTCCTTCAAAGGGAAAAAAAAACCCCATCTTCACGGAATGTTGTTGTAAAAATAATAGATTCATCCTCTTGAGTCTTGATACAATATGACCGAAACAAAAATAGAATGACAAGTTGGGATTTCGTGGAAGTTTGGTGATGCCCACAACACACTCATATTGAGAGCCAATACTTAAAAAGTATTGTCACAAAGAAAAACAAGAGTGACACGAGAGATTTACGTGGTTCGAACCAAAACCGGCCTACTTCACGGGAGATAGATACTCCACTATATGAACAATACAGAGCTTTACAACACCAATACCGGAGCCCTGAAGTTATACACACTTCCCCGCTCGCTCACCCAGTGTCCATGAGCCCCAAATCTCAAGGGTATCCGCTCATTGGTATTTTTTCTTTACCCTCACTGTGTATGCCCACAGCACCGAAGGGTGCTGCCCCATCTCTCTAAATCTCCATCTCTACACTACACAGTCTATACTGATTTTCCTCTCCCATTCATTCACACACACATACACGAAATGAAAGAGGAAAAAACAAGACAACTATTAATGGTAATCATGCCTGAGATTTTCCAGATTTGGGCGTGGCTTCTTGGGTCAAGCAAGGCTGCCAACTTGTTTCCTTTTCACAGATAGGCTGATTTCCAACATGACAGACAAGCGCACACACACTGACACAAGAGAGGTAAGGATTAAAAAGTAGTTACCGATTCCGAGATCAGGATGAATGAGGGCGATGTTGAGACCGGAGCTTCTCTTCTTCTCCATCCCTTTGTCGCCTCTTCTCTCTCTCTCTCTCTCTCTCTCTCAGAAGAGTATCTCCCCTACAATCAATCAATCAGTTTACCGCTGTGGCCAACTTAAGAAAAAGAACTGGTAGTTAAGTCGTGTTCCCAGGATGCGAGACAATATTGGGTTTGATCCTCTGTGTCCAAATCTATTTTCGTAAAAATAATTTCACACAAATCATCTCCGATTATAAACTAATCAGCATTCGATTAATATGATTTTTGACATAATTATTCTTCTTGACACGCTCTACAACTTGTACAGTTTCGATCTTGAAAATAAATCAGAATGAATTCACAATTTACAAATTACAAGTTGGAGAGAAACTATATTGATATTGGGTTTGATCAGGTGAGGCCAATTCTATTTTACCAAAATTAAATTCACCCAAATCATCTCCGATTATCAACTGATCAATGTTAGATTAGCCTAATTTTTATCATGGTATATGTTATTGACAAGATCTGCAACTTGAACAGTTTCGATTATATAAATAAGCAAGATTGAGTTCGCAATTTACCAATTACGGATTTCAATTGACTTCTCATGTGCAACCTGCGAAGACTGAACGAAAGAAGGCGACGTCGTTTTGAAGTACCTAGCATTTTCAACTTGCGAAGTATTAAAAAGGACGACGTCGTTTTCATAACCTCGCATCTGTCAAACGCGAGTTCATGTTGAATTCAAAGTACCCCTTTAAAAACTCAACGAACCTCCGTTTCATTTCCCAAAAAATAGCGAGGAGAGAGAGAGAGATGACCGGAGAAGAGGTGGTGGGCCCCGCCGGCCCAAAGCTCGTTCGCCTGCTCTACTTCGTCGGCGCCGGATGTAATGATCTTCTTCCTCTTCTTCTCTCTTACGCCTCTACTATCGATCAATTCGTATTGATTGTTGATAGTATTCAGCACTATTGTAATTAGAAACCCTTTTGGGCGATTTTGTTTCATTCATATGCACGACGGCGATCAACAACTGGAGAGATACGGAAGTCCGTTCAATTAAGCCGTCCAATGCGGTACGTAAAGCAGTCAAATGATAATCAATCGCCTCGTGTTTTAGGGTTCCATCATAGCTCAGTGAGTAATTCATACATGATGATTCAGTGGCCTCTTTGCTGCAGAAATTTGTATTTGGAGATTGAAATACCTAGTAGTTTTTTTGTAGACAATTCATCGTGATCCAATGCAACTAAAGTCTGGACTTTTTTTTGTGATTTATACTTATCAAAAAAAAAAAAAAAGAGTCTGGCTTTTCAATGCACATATGTATATATATTTGCTCAAATTTTCAAAATGTTTATGAGGGTCGGGGGAAGTTAGTTTGTGGATTTGGATGTTTCGATGAGGTTTAGGTAATGTAAATCTAATGAGAACGAGGGAAGCGATTGAATGTGAAGAATTTTGCGATGAAGTTGTGGAATTATGCTTGGTGACCGCCTTGCGATTCTACTTATGGTTAGAATGACCTAATTACTTGCTGAAATTATTAGGTGAGACTAACTAACATAAACATTTACAACCCCTTTGGCAATGGAGGTGAGAAAAGAAAAGAGACGGGAGTGGTCTCCCTTATTAGTGAGAAAAGAGAAGGAAGGGTTTACGAATACTATTTTTGTTTTACGAATACTACTTGTATTACTCCATTTTCTCTGTGTGCTTATCTTTTTCGCTGCTTTACATTGACATTCTGGTGGCCTTTTGTATGTTCAGTTTTGTGATAGTATTTTTTGTTTCAGTTTTGCATGCAGGCAAAGACAATATGTCCCTCGGATCCACATGTGTATAACAAACTTGGAGTTGTTGCTCATCATATGAAGGAGTAAGCAAAGTTTCTCTTCATAAAATTTTTACTATTGATATAGTTGGTCGGATGCATGTATCAAAAGAGCCATGATTTTGTAGTTGCTGAAGTATTGTCAAAACAAATGACTCAGGCGATCTGAACTGGTATTTTTTCATGTTCCATCATTTGTTTTGTCAGTAGATCCTAATATACAGCACTGATAAGTGTGATTAACCCCTAATGTTCTGGGAGAATCAGATAAAATCATCAAACTCACTCTCTCTCTCTCTCTCTCTCTCTCTCTCTCTCTCTCTAATGTTCTCTGCTGTTTCCATCCTTTCACACCTGCTGGTGCTGCTTCAATCAGTGTGTTTTAGTTACCAAAATACAATGTGCATCTAAGTAGCATTCTCAGTTGAACTTGTTACACTGCTGGAGATATTCCTATTGCTAGTATAATATGGACATTTTTCTTCTGTTAGTTTTTGTCATGGAATGTGACGCATATCTTGGGTAGCTCTTCACAAAATGTCCTCTGCATTTGTTTTGTCGATATTTAAGCAGCTGCTTTCATTATCATACTTGTCATTTAATGCTATTGCAGGTAAAAAAAGCAGTGCAGTGGTTTGAGAAGACTTTGGTTCACATTCCATCATCTTTAAGCGAAATGTGGGAACCAACTGTGGTTAATCTGGCCCATTCATTGGGAAAATTAAAGTACGTTTAATTGGCTTCCAATACTCATCAGAAACAGTATTCCATTGTGGTTTCCTTATGCTTACTCTTTGAAACTAATAGGGCGTTGGATTGGTAGCAATACCAGCCAGCATTTTCTCCTTAACTTGGTCCATGACACAATTCACCCGACTTGTTTTGTATTAGCATCTTATAATCAAAAGTTTAGCTGGCTATAGATTACATTCTGGTTAGGTTTTGGCAACTCCGTTCCTATTTAGTATTTACCTTGCCATGCTTTTTTTAGACCAAGTCCAAATATGTGTGATGGTTGTGCACATTGTCGTTTTGGTTTCACAACAGAAAAGTTAGTGAGAGTGGAGGGAGTTTACTGAATGCCTGCAAACTCTAGTGTGATGTTGGTTACATTGGTGACAAAGAGAGACAAAATTGCATCAGCAAAGAACTTTCTACTTTGCTGAGGAAAAAAGAAAAAAGTACTTACAAGTGAAATTGTTTCAAAAATTTGGAGTTCATAGGAGTCTGAATATGTTGAGGATGCTGAGAACACCATGTTCAGATCATTCCTTGACTTCTCTTTGTAACGTGGCCTCTTCGCGACGATCATGCTTTTGATGTCTTCTTCCAAGTTCACTTACATAGTACTACTGTATTTCAGGAGGTATCATGAGGCGATTACATACTATGAGGAAGCACTTGCACTATCAACCAGAAGTTTGAGCACCTATGCAGGTCTTGCCTACACTTACCATTTGCAGGTACACATTATTTGCACAGATTTTAATTATTTTTCGCATCTGGTGTTAATATGATACTGAAGAGGAAGTTCTACATAAATATATCCTTGTGATCTTCTGCAATTAACTTGATCAATTGCATCAAGGAAACTAGTGTTTTTCGACAGGAAAGTACCCTTTTCTTTCTATGGGAACTGAGAATCACCCGTTTCGTTTTTCTTTCTATGGGAACTGAGAATTACCCGTTTCGTTGTTAACTAGAACAAAATGTTAGTTTTTGGCATGTTGTGAATCTGCATTTTATATTGCAGTGCTCAAAGAGGATAATACATGTGACTTGTTTGGTTAGTTTGTTTCCAGGATGATCTGCACCAGAGTGAAGTGATAAAAATCATATGGCCTGAAATAAATATGATGTTTCAATTACCAAATGAAAAAAGAAAAGAGGTTATTCGCTGACTTTTTAGTCTTGGACTCAGCTCTAAGTAACTTGTATGGTTGGGTAAACGTGCTTTTAAGGGAATGCTAAGGTTTCGTGTGAGAAAGCGACCAAACTATTATGGCCCGCCACGTCTATATTAAAGTCCCGGCGTTGTCTCCGCTTGCCTTTTGGGATGAATTTATCTTGCTGATGATTTCTCTGCTTCTGCAGGATAATTTTACTGCAGCAATTACCTACTATCACAAGGTATGTTACTCCTAACTTGAGAGCTGGAATGAAAGACATCACATATTAAAACATTCTCTCCGTACCATTTTGTGTCCATTTTTGGGAAAAAAAATTATATGGTTTTCCCTTCTTCCCCTCCTCTCTTGACCCTTCAATTGAACTGACAAATCCAACTTGAATTGAAGGGCTTTTTGGAAAGTTTAAGTTTGTAAGTGCAATAAGTTTTCTCAACAGTCAGCATTAGCAAACACATTAGCATTTTGCATGAAGGTTTCTTTTTCCTTACTTTCCAATCTCAAAAGACGTGCACCCTATTATTTGTTGATGTCCTGTTATCCTTTCTATTTATCAGGCTTTATTGCTGAAACTCAGTTCTACTCAGAAATGTTGACATTAGTTCTGGTGGACGAATGCCGCCATGTTGTAGAGCCCAAAATGGATGCTCGTCAAAACCAATTATTTTTTTTATATTGAGGACATGATGTTTACTGCCCATGTTGTATTTTATGTGGCCAATATATAAATTAGACATGATGAACTACGTATATTTTTTGTTGTACCAGTAGAAGATCTACTATCTGGCATTTTACTCGTTTATTTATTTTGCAACCTGCTAACACGTATTGAAGCCTTTGAACTAAAATAATTTTCATCACCTTTGATTTATACAATGATCCTCTTTCTCATATACTAGTTGTATTCTTTCCCCCAAAAGTTTTGGGATCTTTGTATTGCGTTGGCTGGTGATGGTTTGTGCAACTCTTCTACAATCGCACAGTTTTTACTCTCTGGTGTAACATGAAATATATATGTTTCTGTTGTTGGTGGAGTTTAAGAGGAGAGAAAAGCAATATGTTTTTGAGATTTCAGCAACTAAAACCAGTAGAATTGATATACGAACCTGGAATTACATGTAAACTGGCCACTTCTTAAATCTCGATTCAAGTGGTTAGGTTCATAATTGATATATGAACTTAGAATTACATGTAAATTGGTTGAGTTCACAAAGCCATTTCTCGATTCAAGTGGTTAAGTTCGTAACTGATAAATGAACTTGAAATTACATGTAGACTGGTTGAGTTTGAGTTCGCAAAGCCACTTCTCGATTCAAGTGGTTAGGTTGGTAATTCTCTATTTGTTCACTAGCTTAATAAAGAAGATTTCAGAATACCAAGGAAAATGAGGAGCAATTCAGCATTCTAAACCTAAGTGTTGAATACTTGAATTGGTTCCAAACTTTCATCCAAACATTACCACCCAGAAAGTGCTAGACACCCAGTCGAAGAGAAGCCCAATGCAACAATTTACTAGCAATAGGGTAGAACCTTACTTTCCGTTTTGCCATAACCATGACACGCTATCCACAAAATACATATTTTCCATGTAGTTTTTGATGTCTCAATCCTCCTTTCCCCGGGCTATATCAAGAAGAATTTGGTTCAAATGTTGGCCAAAAATCTTAGTATGAAAATGACTCAACGACATGTTGTCGAGCTTCAGAACCCATTCTCTCTGCCATTTGGGGTCCCTTGTGAAATTTTCCATCGCTGAAGAGAACTCTTGAGGGCTAGGATCACAAAGGAACCCTGTCACACCATTCTTAATCGTCTCCACAGGACCCCCACTATTGCATGCAGTTACATGTTTGTAGGTTGCCATTGCCTCCAATGGAACGATTCCGAAATGTTCATCCTACAATCATTAAGCATTATTAGGCGACTTTGTTTCAAAATTACAATTTTGATAAGTAGGAGACTTCTTGTCAGTCATACAGAATGGATCTGAGGATGATATTGGACTTTCACACACCTTTGGTGTATAAAGAACGCAGAGGCATTGTGAAAGCAGCATATTTCTTTCAGCTGTTGAGCAAGAGGTCATGAACTTAACCTTGTGAGACACCCCTTTCCTGTCTGCGAAGCTTTTCAATTCCTCCAAATATTCAACATTCTCTCTTAGCCGTTTGGTCAAATTACTGAAAACATGTACCAAATTCTACATCCAAATGGGCAAAAGTATATCTTGCACGTGCAGCAAAAAGTGTTCCCCCATCGCTCTGAAACATAAGCTGAATTATTTATGAAGAGTGTGATTAAGCAACATCTAGCATTGGTTCCTCGTGTAAATAGGTGGGGGCAAATGCTTTCTCAGATTGCCAAATCCCCCAACTACAGACAATTTGCAGAAAGAGTCAAAATTATACTTTGCAGCCAGCATTTGCTCTCAAATTAGAAAAGTTAAAAAAAAAAAGAGGCACAAGCAGCCCTTTTATGCTGCATCAAACAATAATGTTAAAAGAAGAAGAATAATCACCATTCACACTGACAATGCAGGATACAAATTGAACCAAGATAATAGTGCATACTGCATACTCCTGATTGCTCATCAAACTGCTATTTATGTTGCATGGACTCTTCTAAATCTGTCAAGTGTGTGTATCCACTCTACATGTCTAGTTGGCCATAGTACCATCAAGCTGTCTGGTACTCCAAGTTTACCACATAATTGCACATGTAAAAAACACCACCGTTGACGCTTTTGAATCTTTCCTTGTTTTTTCGTAAGTTCCAAGATTGATGCTTATGAATATCTTTTATCCCAGGAAAAAAGAAACAAAAATACATGAAAAATGAACTTCCATGAGAGTTCCATCTGTACCCTAGAGTCCCTTGAACTTGTGTAATAGATGATTCCAACACTAACACTGTACGCCAATGCAAGAAATATGGCACAGAACTGATGAAGGAAGATGCATTTTGTACAAGAGACAGACGGGGTAATGATACACAATTAAGAACTAGAACAGATATATCTAAAACCAAGATGAATCAATGACTACGTCTGTACTCAAGCTGCAAGTAGATAGACTTGCCTACGACTGTCAACCTAGCGTCAGCAACTTTAAGACCTTGGACATCACCTCCAAGGGTTTGCAGCAAGGAAAAAGCACATATTGCTAATTCAACATTCTTTTTCCTTTCAAAGCGGTTGACAGAGAGAAAATTAAACCTGCAACAGATTAGCCAAATAAACTCTTAACATCAGTGCGGGAAAGGGCAAGGGATCAAAACTGCCAAGCATATGTTTACACACAAAAATTTTAAACCATGTTCAAAACTAGAAAGATACCAAGAACAAGGATGTTTGTTACTTAAAAACATGGGGTTTACCAAACTGCTCTACATTCACCGCAGGGTAAAGCACGGCTGGTTTGATTCCTCTCGCATGAAGATGCCTAAATTTACCCGCAAAAGTAGACGCAGTAAATCTGCTGTTAACCAGAATCAAATCCGCCATACCTGTAAATCCATAGGTCAATCCATTAAGCTTGTGAAAAGCACATTACATTAATTCAACAAAGGCATAGAAGAGGTATGGAGGATGATTGGGTCACTTGTTCTTACATTGTCGTTTGGCATCACCTATTCAGAATCTCAGATCATAGGATATTTGTTGGTGGCATCGCCTTCTTTCGCAAAATTGCTTTTGATTGATACTATCAATTTTTTTGCAACAAAAAAGTGAAATGATTGTAGTATTGTATCTTATTTTTACTTTCTTGGGCTATTTGGTTTGGAAGTGGCTGCTAGAGGACAAGTTCGACAACATCGTTCATTATTAGCATAAATTGTGCCGTTTGTCATCTTTGGGCCTCATGTTCTCTTCCATTTAGGGAGTTCTCTCTTTCTTTCTTTTTCCCTCAGAAATTTGAGAGCAATGTGTGATTTGTAGTTTGTCTTTGATTAACCTTCTCCTTGGCACTTTATTTAAGTGGACATGTGTCCTCCTTTCTTGTATTTGGCTCATTTTTAGAGTAGAATTTCCTGTGGTGAGATGGAAAAGAAAAGATATGGAAGACAGTTTGAAAGGACAATCACAAAGCCAGGATCCAGAGAGGTACCAGTCGTTACTTCTTCTATAAAGTCTATGGGTTTCCGATATATCTGCCAAAGAATGGTTGTGTGTTGAGCCAGCAACAAATCCGGAAGCAGACAACGTGAACTATCCATAAACCGCTAATGGTGAATTTTTTTCTAAAATAAAGAAAAGAATCACCCTAGTTGATTTCTTTAGTTTCATCAAAGGAATGATTACAGAGACTTGATCAGTGAGCACAACATCGAATGATCGCAACATGAACAACACACAGACAGCGACAAAAATGCACCTGAGATAGGCATATACAGCATGTAGATGGACGATGGTAGAAAATATGCCGGGGTAGGAAAGCACCTACACAGTTACTCGAAAGGTTCCTGCACATTGTGTTTATGTTAATGTCACATATTGATATATTACAAGGAAGAATAGATGCAGAGTGCCAAAACAAAATTGTTTAAAGGGGAAAAAAAACATCCATAGGTACAAAGAAGTTCTTTGTCAAGGCTTACACAAATTACCAAGTCACCACTTCTCCTTTTGTTTCATGAGGACGGCAAACGTTGAATTTAGTATTCAACAAGCCCATCATATCTTGGAAATTACCAATCATCAATACTGTACCAAAACTCACTTTTGTTTTGCCATGTCCTCGTGTGAAAACTAACCATTTATGCAGTGAAACAGCATGGTTACACAAAATTTCTTCAGATTGTGTTACGACCTATATTACTTGGAATTACAATTGTTCTAGTGCAAGTAACATAAACCAGAACCTGGTCTATAAATGTCACTGTTAAATTCTAAGGCACTTCCAAACATGAAAGTAATTTTATGGGGCGGGGGGGGATTTAGAATCCATCAACAAAAGTAGCAAGTTTTAGGGAAACCTTTTTTCCTTGGCTTAGACGGGGAAATGTGGCAACCTTATGCAACTCTCCAAGATATGATACAAATGTAAGTGAGATAAACATAATACATGTTACCAGACCAAGTCAAGAAAAACATCTCAAAAAACATACGACAGTTTTTTTAATCTGAAAAACGCACGCAACTTCAAACAAACAATACTAATTGATAGAGCAGCCCCATCAAACAACATATTAGATAAAAACAATACGAATTCCTCACCAACATATTAGATAAAAATATGATCCTTGTGACCATGGGATGCAAGTTCTGTGGCAGCATGAACAATTAATCTTTCCGCTCCCCCTATACATAACATCAGCCATGGTTTAGTTAGGGGTTTTAGCAAATTTGCATATAGTCCTACGTATCTTAGAGCCAAGTAGCATTTTCCTTTTATTTTTGCATCGCTTGCAAGGTACTAATATTTTTTGCATGAATCCATTATCTTTTCTTTTTTTTCCAGCTTGAAAGGTAAGACAAAGTAAGTCCCCATCTCTATCTGCAATTTGTTTTGCGGAAAAATTTGTTGTTAATTGTGAGGGTACACCGTACACTCTTATCATCAGCCCAAATAACTCCATTCCACCTAGACCGAAGCCATCACCTTTCACCTCCATCATCAATTTCTGGAGCCAAAATCATACAAGTAAAAAGATTGAAAAGTAAAATGTCAATTATATCTGAAGTCCTATACTCATAGCTGCACATTAACTAATAAGGTCTAAAAACTCAGCGCTACCCATTATCAAGAAACCTGATGAAATTGAATTAAGCAATAATCCCCCGAAAAACGTCTCATCCAAAGATCAACCGATGTATAAAATCAAACTCCAAACCTCCGGAGATCTTCCCCATCAACCCCTATTCAAATCCAACTAAACAATTTCATCACAAATCCATCTTCCAAAAGGTGGGTTGATTTCTAAACTGAAAACAGACCTTTTTAAACAGAAAATTTGTCTTCTTAAGACCATTTTGTCAATGAAACTCTTCAAAAGAGAATGTAATGATTAATTCAAAAGCAAATTTCATGTATTCCTCTTAAAAAACCATCTTCTCAGAATCGTAAGAATTATAGATTCATCCTCTTGAGTCTTGATACATTCAAACAGAAACAACAATAGAATGACAGAAAAGTACAATCAAGAAACCTCAAGAAAGTGAATTGCGTTAATGGAAAAAAAATCTCATCGAAAAAACAACCCATATGTATGAAATTATACTCCAAACCTCCGGAGATCTTCCCCATCAACCCCGATTCAACTCCAAGCAAACAAATTCTTCACATCCAAAAGGGTTGATCTCTAAACTAAAATTAGAATTTTAAACAGATAATTTGTCATCTTAATACCATTTCGACAATGAATCTCTTCAAAAGTGAATGAAATAACTAATTCTCAGAACACTAGAGTCTTGATACAATATGACCGAAAAAATAGAATGACAAGTTGGGATTTCGCAGAAGTTTGGTGATAACCCACAACACACTCATATAGAGATCCAATACTTAATGAGTATTATCGCAAAGAAAAACAAGAGTGAACACGAGAGATTTACGTGGTTTGACCCAAAACCGGCCTACTCCACTGGAGAGAGATACTCCACTATATCAACAATACAGAGCTTTGCAACACCAATACCGGAGCCCTGAAATTATACACACTTCCCCGCTCACCCGGTGTCCATGAGCCCCAAATCTCAAGGGTACCTGCTCATTGGTATTTTTTCTTTACCCTCACAGTGTATCCCCACAGCACCAACTTGTTTCCTTTTCACAGATGGGCTGATTTCCAACATGACAGACAAGCGCGCACACACTGACACAAGAGAGGTAAGGATTAAAAAGTAGTTACCGATTCCGAGATCAGGATGAATGAGGGCGATGTTGAGACCGGAGCTTCTCTTCTTCTCCATCCCTTTGTCGCCTCTTCTCTCTCTCTCTCTCTCTCTCTCTCTCTCAGAAGAAGAGTATCTCCCCTGCGATCAATCAATCAGTTTACCGCTGTGGCCAATTTAAAAAAAAAGAACTGGTAGTTAAGTCGTGTTCCCAGGATGCGAGACAATATTGGGTTTGATCCTCTGTGTCCAA
>BPLS01000532.1:1348553-1393510 GCA_019656275.1 Rhododendron kiyosumense
CAATTTACCAATTACGGATTTCAATTGACTTCTCATGTGCAACCTGCGAAGACTGAACGAAAGAAGGCGACGTCGTTTTGAAGTACCTAGCATTTTCAACTTGCGAAGTCTTAATAAGGATGACCGCGATTTCCTAACCTCGCGTCTGTTAAACGCGAGTTCGTGTTGAATTCCTTGTCATTCAACTAAGCTGGACAAAGTTCATTTCCCAAAAAATAACGAGGAGAGAGAGATGACCGGAGAAGAGGTGGTGGGCCCCGCCGGTCCAAAGCTCGTTCGCCTGCTCTACATCGTCGGAGCCGGATGTAATCATCTTCTTCCTCTTCTTCTCCCTTACGCCTCTACTATCGATCAATTCGTATTGATTTTTGTGTGTGTGGTTGGATTATGTTGATAGTAGTCAGCATTGTTGTAATTGGAAATCCTTTTGGGCGATTTTGTTTCAGTCATATGCACGGCGGCGATCAACAAGTGGAGAGATATTCAACGGAAGTCCTTTCAATTACCGGAGAAGCCATCAAATGCGGTACAGAAAGCAGTCGAATAACAATCAATCGCCTCGTGTTTTTCGTGATCTAATGCAACTTAAGTCTGGACTTTTTTTGTGATTTATACTTATCAATTTATGGGCCGGGCTATTTGCAACTGCGAATTTGCTATATGTAGCCAATTCATAAGAAGGAATCCAAAAATTTCCATTTATGAATTGGCTACATGTAGCAAATTCGCAGTTGTATTTAACAGCACCCAAAAAAAAAGTCTGGCCTTTTCAATGCGCATATGTATATATATTTGCTCAAATTTTCAAAATGTCGATGAGGGTCGAGGGAAGTTAGTTTAGTTGGTGTGGATTTGGATTTTGGATGTTTCGATGATGTTTAGGTAATGTAAATCTAACAAGAACAAGGGAAGCGGTTGAATGTGAAGAATTTTGCGATGAAGTTGTGGAATTATCCTGCCCTCAAGCAATACTTGAGTCCTTCTATGGTTCATATATTTAACCACCCCATTAAGTGAGACAGTTCCCAAGTCGATCATCCACAAAAGAAGACTGCGCTTCCCTGTCATATAGTACAAAGCCTTCACTGTCTGGATCCAATCCCTTCTTCGGTTGACGACCCACCAGAGCATATGTCTTTCCGTGTTCTCTCTCCCTCCGATGTGATCATTGCATTCTCCTCCAAGATGTATCAGCTGGAATGTCTTGTTCACTGTCTGATGATTTCTGTTTTGTTCCTCTGCCGGTATTGTTCTTTTTAAACTTCTTCTTTTGAGTAAATCCTTTGTGTTTCTTATTTGCACCATCTGTTTCTCCCTTCAAGCCCTTTTTGTAGTCCCATTTTCTTCTTTGTTATCCTGAATAATTTGCTTATTTCTTCTTCTGGTATCAGAGTAAATGCAGCAAGCGCCCCTACTATCAGCCTTGCCACTTTCAACTTGTTCTCTAAGAACATCGTAAGCCAAGGTAACTGACCGCCAACCATGTCCTGTGGGACTAACATATACTGCGTCAAAGTACCTTCTGCCTATCTCTCTGCCTGACCTGGGCCTATAATCAATTGTCCAGCCTGCACTCGTAAGCGTAGCCATCATTTGATCTCTCAATATCTGCTTTTCTGTACTGCTATTGTGAACTCCCCCTTCCTTTTGCTTGCTTCCTTTTGACTGTTCTACTATGAATTTCTGGCCCAAATGACGTAACTTACTGGAACTTGGAACCCCGAGTGACCTTTTGGACTTCAGTCGATCGCCATTTTCCCTTAATCTCACCAACTTCTTTTGCTTTCTGTTTATACGCAAGAAACAATTTAAAGAGATGGAAAAGCTTATTTTCGAGGAGCTCCATTTGATGCTTTTTTGCTTATAATACTCAAGTACTGGGAGAGTGAAACCTCTATGAGAAAGACTTTGGAGAAACATATGAAAGAAATGATATCCAAAAGTCGAAAAAGAAAAGATTTCCAGCAAGGGCAACCAACGTAGATGAAAGAAGACAGCAGAGGTTTTCGTGTTGAGTAAAACCAACTTGTCAGCAGTATATGGCCATCAATGCAGAGAGATGATAACTCAAGGGGGGAAAAAAAGAGAACATAGACTGGGAAACTACGTTTTCGGGGAGCCAAGTGCGGCTGATTCCAAAGCTTCTTCAAGGGGAAGAAGAGGGATTGAAGCCATCCCATTAGGAGAAGTAGTGAATCTGGTCCAAGGGAAAGGCTGGAAGGAAATTATAAAGGGTGGGTGTTGAATGACTTCTTTGGCAGTGTTTTCATTATAATAGCCTTTGAACCCAAAAAAAAAAAGGGCCAAGTCTCCTTCGATACATAGTGAAAACTTGCTGTTCATTGGATGTACTCAATTACTCAGTTGGAGAACCACGTAAGAGACTCCGTGTCTTGCTTTCTTTGTATCTTTTTCTCGATTGTTCTTCATGCGTGGTGTGTTTGTGGTACAGTCAATCTGTCAACACGTGATTCAATCTGGAAAAAGAAGATCGAAGATAAGACAAGACATATCATCTGCATCTGTTACGGGCTGGTGGCAATCTAGTTCGTGACATGTTCTCATGGTAGGGATTTGCATTCTCACCATTCGATCTAAACAATACAAAAGCGTAACTTCAAACTTTTGATAGCTTCCCTGAAACAGAAATTGACCGACTTAGGAAATGATCAAAACAGCGGCAGTAACTTCGAACTTTTGTGTTCTTTGACAAGAAGGGCCCTCTCACAATGCAGTCCTGGAAATGATCAAAACAGCGGCAGTAACAGTAGAGTTGGCAACCTGCAGAGAAAGATCTCATCATCAAGAACTTTCATAGCAAAAACTCTGGGGATCCTTGGATGCACTCAATTACGCAATTGGCGGGGGGGTGGGGGGCGGCGCGGTTATGGGGTGGGGTGGGGAACCACGTAAAAAAACAATGTATCTTGCGTTCTTTGTTTCTTTTCTCGATTGTTTTCATTCATTGTGTGTTTGTGGTAATCGATTTCTCAACACAATTCAATCACGAAAAAGAAGATTTAAGATGAGATATATCATCTGCATCTTTTACGGGGGCTTGTAGCAATCTAGTTCATGACATGTTCTCAAGGTATAGATTTTGCATTCTCGCTATCGTAAAATGCAAAAGAAAAGCGTAACTTCAAACTTTTGATAACTTCCCTGAAACAGAAAATCGATTGACCTAGGAAATTTCTATCTCGGACTTTTACAAGAACAAACCACAGCTCATGCAATTATCAGACAACATTGGAAGAACAATGAAAGCTATATAGATGAATTGATAGATGCTTCAATGCTTGTGTTGTCCCATGGCTTCGGCTTATCGCGCTTCGTAATTCACCATTAGTTGGAGGGAAAAAAATTTTTATACTCAAGTTGGAACTCGATGAGACTAAAAGAAAAAAATTACGATGAAAAAGAAGAAAAAAGTTTAGTGCGAAACTAATAAATGTGAAAAAAAATTGAATAAATCAAAACTCAAAAAGTCCAAAAAGCCTCTAAAGCTCTTAGAGGAACAAGGCTAGCCACAAAGAATTACTCGTGGCCGCGAATAATTATTCTTGGCTGAAAAGAATTACTCTTGGCCGCAAAGAATTACCTTTGGCCGCAAAGTATTACTCTTGGCCGCCAAAAATTACTTTTGAATTGCGGCCAAGAGTAATTATTGGTGGCCAGGAGTAATTATTCGCGGCCAGGAGTAATTTGTTGCGGGCCAAGAGTAATTCTTTGCGGTCAAAGTAATTTTTCGCGGCCAAGAATAATTCTTTGCGGCCAACCTTGTTCCTCGAAGAGCTTTAGGGGCTTTTTGAGTTTTGTTTATATTCAAAAAAAAAAATCACATTTATTAGTTTCGCACTAAACTTTTGTGAATTATTGATTGGTTTCGACGAGTGAAATCCAAAAAGTTAGGCATCTGATAAATTGTTCAAGGAAAGAAGACCTTTGGATATACAAGATGAGCGTGGCCTTAGACTCCTTATGATACCCTCTTTTGGTCCGGATATCTTGGATTAATGGTGGGTTAAGTTCTGGGAACCGAAACTGATCAAAAATCTTTGTCAACCAAAAAATAAACTGCTTTGTGTTGAAACAGTTCAGTTAGATGTGATTATGGATAGTTTTTCTCAGTTGGGTGATCTTGAAAAAGAAACATTGGAATAGAGTATAACACTGTAACCTGACTACTAATGATTTCTGTGCATACATCAGGAATTTTGGTTATTGTTCGTCAGGGAGATTGAGTTTGCTTCAACTACCGTCCACGTTACGAGACTTCTGATTTTCACCTGCCCCTGCATTCTCGATCTTTCTCGAGTTTCCAACGATATTTCGGCTCAAATCGGAATGTGTTCTGCTCTATCAAATTGGATTAAACTCTCCCTTTCCTTTTCGCTTTGTTCATTATACGGCCCAATTATGCCTTTTCGATGTGCTTGTTTTATCATTTGACTTGAATTTTTTCGTCAGGTGCCAACCAGGGACAATAATCCTGACAGGAAGGCCATTACAATTAATGGCGAAGAGGTCGGTGGCTGCCTAACGGAGGGCTAGCCAATTAAGGAGTCTTCCTCACTCCGTTCTGTATCTGCTAGTCAATCTCGATGCGAGTAGTAGCAATTGCCTCTAGCTGGTAATTTTGCATTCGGCACTACAGTTGTTGTCTCTCTTATTTGTGCATGATGGTTACATCTTTTTGAAACGAACAGTCTCCTTGTTGTCTCTGCCTCTTTATATTTCTGAGTGCCGAATATGCTTGCATTGTTGTGTTATTTGATTCATTTTCGGAATGTACGAAGAATTTTGAAGGGGTACTGCTTCCCGATTTATCTTGGTAGCGGAAAAGTCCTTAAGAAGTCATACGTCAAGTAGAGGAGCACCCCCCCTAAAACGCGTGCCATCTATTTCTTCTTCTTTCTCCATGATAACTTTAAGACATGGAACCAGAGAACGAAACAGTCCGCCAGAGTAGTTTAAAAATCGCGACAGTCCTTCTGAGAAACAACTGAGTAATGGAGTTTCCAGGCTCTTTTCATCCAGTGAATGCTATAAGCAAATGAGAAGCAAGCAAACACGGCTCTGACTTTTACTTCGGCTTTTGTTTTCTCTTTGAGGTTTATTTTGAGAGTGTTTCCGGCATGAGTCATGACTTGGGGAAAATGGCAATTGTACATAGTTTGCATACGCTAAATTCAGACCAATTGGTGTGACATTGGCGTTTTTCAAATACAAACCGCGATGGTGAACATTTTGATTCCCCATGTAGATATGTGAACATTTTTTTGCGAAAACCTTGATCGGGTAGGATTTGTTTGACTTGGTTAGTATAGCTGGTACGGATAGAGTTCAATCGACAATGTTCTAAACATCAGTAATGGGCTGTTTTGGGTTTTGTACAAGTTTTTTTTCATTTCCTTCTGCAGAGAACATAAAGCGGCACTATTCTGATTACTTATACCATCAATGATGGCTCCAATTCCTTCTTTCCAGCACCAATGGATGCTGTTACGCGCCAACATTTACCCGACGGCGTTCCATTTCTCGCCGTTTTCCTAATGCTTGATATCGAAATTATGACTTTTGCTCTCAATCTACATTAGAATAGCTATTTGTCTCCTTTGGCATGTTGAGTATTGCTAAATTGCATATAGGAGTTCGTTCTTATTCTTTTGCCCGTATTTCTATCATGAACAGTTTTATTTGTGTTAGGATTAAGCGCTTACCATCTTATCAAAACCCGCAGGTAGTGGTAAATGCGCAACTCTATTTTCTTATACTAAAGCATGGCAGGCCCCAAGCGTCACGATTCGACCCGCGTAGCGCGTAGGCAGGATACTGGTCCGCGATCAACAACTTGCATTTGTGATTCCCCCAGAAAAAACTCACCCCTCTCACAACTCAGTGGCTGCACTTGCCAGTAGTTTTTGTTAAAACTGTTGCTAATATAGTTCTCGACTTCTTTAGTACTTTTTGTCTCCACCGCAGTCGATTTGCTGTTCGGATTATCCACGTACGTCCCAAATCAAAAAATCCTTTGAGCAAACCCTATCTCACAATTTTTTAATATTTGAATAGGACCATTAATCCATTGATCGGGACTACAATATACGGTTTGAATCGGTCTGGTTTTGCGATTCACCAGATTTTGTAACCCTAGTATGCAGACCCAAACAACACCGATTATCAAAAAAAGAAAGAAAGAAGAGTTGACATTACGGTGCAGGTTTTCACATATAAAAGTTGCCAAACACGGAAAACTACAATGCATAAGAGGGGTGCCTTGCACAAGACAGAAGTTTTTGACATTATAAAAATAGTTTTCGTATTATCACTCGAATGGGGATGCTGCCAAGCAGCACTTACAAAGCGGTGCAGAGCGGTCGCTCATCTTGACAATTGACGGTTTGGGTCTTAACTGAACAATAGACTGTTCAGAATTATATGCGATTTGTAGGGACTCAAATTCAATATATCTGATCTATCTGTATCGAGATGAATGGCCGAATCGGTTGCTCTGTACCCACCCGACAGGCAGCTCCTCAAGCACATCCCGAGCATTATCACCACCCTAATTTCTACGTGGAAAGAATTTAAAGTCTAAACTGAAGAGGTGTCCTCTCCTTTCTCCCAAGTCTTCAGCACACGCGCCTCTCACTCACCCGGCACTCACCCCAGCTGTCCTTTCCAAACCACCTCTCTGTAAAGAATTTATTCTCCTCTCTCTGACTCTCTCTCTCTCTCACTCCAGAGTCAAACATGGGCTTCCACCGCTTCTACGAAACCTGGTTCGACCACCTCCGCCTCCTGGTAGACCAACTCTCCCAAGCCCCGAAACCCCCCACCACCCAGGACCACCACCACGCCCTCCACCACCTGATCCAGAAGGCCATGGCCCACTACGCCGAGTACTACCGCGTCAAGTCCCTCGCCGCCAAGCACGACGTCTTCTCCGTCTTCGCCGCCCCCTGGTCCACCTCCCTCGAGCGCTCCCTGCTCTGGATCGGCGGCTGGAGGCCCACCACCGCCTTCCACCTCATCTACACCGAGTCCAGTATAATGTTCGAGTCGCAGATTGTGGATATCCTGCGTGGGCTCCGGACCGGGGACCTCGGGGACCTTTCGCAGGGGCAGTTTCGACGGTTAAGTGAATTGCAGTGTGATACTGTTCGCGAGGAGAATGCCATCACCGACGAGTTGTCTGAGTGGCAGGTATATATATACATGCATGTATTTTAGGACGCGACATCCGTTTTTTTGACGGGATTAATAATTAAAAAATCATACTCCATATTTTCATCGGACAAACAACGAATTAATAAAAATCATGCGTACGTAGTGTTTGGTGTTGAATCGATTATCACTTTGTTATGAATCAACTACGTAAGCCAAAGGGCCTTTGCCCCAACGGCATCAAGATGGAGTACACTTGAATGCCAGGATAAAGGAGGCCGGAGTTCAACTCTTCTCTTAATTAACGTGCTAATCTAATTATTCTAACACAAATTGTCTTTCGCTGAAAAAAATGAATCAATTACCGTGTCTCTCTATTTACTTCTTTTGCAATCTTTTTCGTTGTTTTTGATGATTGTAACGCGTTGGTTGGCATGCATATATGTATAGGATGGTTCGGGTGATATGCTGGGGCTGGTATGCGGAAGTATAGATGGGAAAATGGAACGGCTGGGGAGGGTTCTGGAGAAGGCGGATGATCTACGGCTGAGGACGGTGCGGAACGTGGTTGAAATGCTGACGCCGCAACAAGCTGTCCAGTTCCTCATTGCGGCCGCCGAGTTGCAGTTTGGGGTCCACAATTGGGGTTTGAACCACGACCGTCGTCGCTCCGATAATTAATCAATGACTCAGCGTGATCTCTCTCTCTCTCTCACACCCTCTCGGTTTTGTTTTGTGTTTTTTGAAAAAACGAATGTCCACAAGTGTGCATCTTAATTAATTTCGAGCCATAAAATTAACAGCGCGACAAAACTCTTCAAATGAATGTATGAATGTTTGGCCTTCTTGAAATTCAAATATTTGATTCCATTGAGGACAAGCCGTTACTAGCTTTTTATTCTCTCCAAATCAAATAATGAGAGGGAAATTTTTGTAAATTTTTCGTTCATTTCTCTTTCTTTTTCACATGTTGTTGAGATTTGTCTCACATTGGTTAAATATCTCTTCCAAATTTGGTGTATGAGCCTAGACGGTCTCTTCATTCTTTGTCAATTGGTTTGGAGTTGGATGCTTTAACATGGTATCAAAACTAGGGTTTCAGAGAATTTGTTCTCTCTTATTTGTGTCATACGTTAATAAATACAAAACCAGAGAGGATAGATTTAGAGAAATGATTTTTGTAACGACCCGGATTTTTGCCTTATTTTTTTCGAATAAAGAAATTATTTTTAAACAAATAGTCTATAGTAATCGATTAACTATTTTAAAGTTTAATTAGATTAAACCAGAACCTAGATTAATTTTTCGTGACTAAAATTAGTTTAGCAAAATTTTAATTCAACTTGTAATTATAAATGTGTGTGCATATTTATCTATATTATTCATGCTAATAATCATCCCACAATTTATGGGATTTGGTTACCCATCTCTCACCAATCTCTCCCTCTATTTTTATCTTTTCACTTATCCACTTCTCTTCAAACTCTTTCTAAACTATATCTCTCTCTAATCATCTATATCATCCCACTCTCCTATTTTTTCCCACTACTCCTCCTATATTACTCTACGTCTACTACAAAACCAAATCCATCTCCCCATCCTTTTCGGCTGACAGAGAGATGTGAGTAACATAACTTTGTCCCATAAACTCAATTTTCGTCCATATCGCGTCCCTCTGTTCATGGCCTGTTTCCTCCTAGTTGATGACGTTTTTAGGCCTGAGTTTCTTCACGAATGTTGTAGAGAGCGTCGAGATCTTCGATTTCGATCCAAAAATTACCCAAAACGGTCAAGGATTGATAGAGTTATCGCTGTCCAAAGATCAGTGAAATTCTCGGATTTCTGTTTCCAGACAACAAATAGGACTTAGGAAATTAAAACCCACACTTTTCTCCTAGTTTGAATGATTTTCGGGCTTTGACTTCTTCACGAAAGTTGTAGAGCGTTTCAAGAACTTCGCGTTAGATACAAGAATCATCCAAAAAGGAAAATATTTGGTCAAGTTATTCCATTCCAAAGTTGCTGCTAGAATATCGATCATTCGCCGCCAAACGAAAACCCACCAGACTCCATCGAATCGCTTTGTCCGGATTAAGGCCCCGATTGGATCCTGTATTAGGCGGGTGTATTGGCTTATACCCCCGGATAAGAGGTGATGGGACTGGTTTAGGTTGCTTTGGCAACCCTATCTGCACCTGTATTCGCTTCTCCCCCTTCTTCGCGTATACACCCCAATCCGGTGGAAGAGGTACTAAATTATGGCTACCTCTGGACCGAGCAATAGATAATCCGGCTGTATACAGGTGATTTTCTGACCTTTCTGCCCTCCCTAATCCCCCTCTTCACCCTCTTTGCTTTGTGCCCGATTTTTCCCAAGCCCCAAGCCCCACGCCTCCATCTCTGTTGCTAACCTATTTTGCTTTTGTTCGAAGATGAAGGGTTTCTGGTGGCGATTTGAACTCAGGTATGGCTACAAGTCGATTTATTGTTGGATTTTTTTTTAATCGATTCTTGTTCTTCTATTTGTACTGATTTTTGCCCTGAAAATCGATTTTCTGTGGGTTGTTCTTGAACTGGTTTTTAGGGCTTCTAATTGTTTTGCCCTAAAAACTTCAGACGTCTTCCTTTTGTTCCACACTGGTTCTGTGGGTTGTTCTTGAAATGGTTTTTTTTTTTTGTGCTTAAGAAATTTTTTGAACTGGTTTGTGGCCGAAATTTTCAGTGATTTTTTGAACTGGTTTCATTTTAGTTGATTTCAGCTTGATTTGTTGGTATTCTTCTGTTAATCCAGAGAACAACTGTAAACCCAAAAAAAAGCAACTATTACTTGAATACAGAACATGCAAACCGGAAAACAGAAGATTAATGCAATTTGTTGTTAGGGTTTCCTAATATATTAGTAATGTGTAAGCAGTAGTCTCGTTAGTGCTAGCTACCCTCGTCTAGCAGTTAGCCTTATGCATAGATACATTTTCCAATCTATTTCCAAATTTTGACCAATTGCTATGATTCCTGGTTCCAATTGATTCACAATTCGCAAAAAAGCCAACTCGATGCTTGATTCCATTCACGACTAGACAAACTTGAGAATAACACTTATGTCACTCTTCGTGTCAAATGTCAAATACAGCTTTTATAGTAGTTCCTTCTTCGAAAAACTGTGGACTGATTTACCACTAGTTCACATTCATATCATCAGAAGCAAGGTAAGTGAAACTGAAAAACAAAAATACAAAATCAAAGTGGCAATGCAACAGATTAATTAATTTGCTCACCTTATCTAGTATAGTTCTTTCCAACAGCAGTATCCTGTAATGTTGTAATGTATGAGTGCTAAGAAAACTAAGAACTATGGGGTAATGTTTGTGTAACTAAGGAGTAATGTTGTAAGTAAGAACTTTGTAATGGTTGATGATGACATGATGACATTACCATGTATTCGTACTTTATTTTTGTTCACTTAATTTATGGCAAATATGGTTAATTAATTGCAATTATGTTCAATGACAGGTTATGGGTGATTCGATACCCCTAATAGGGCGATGATGAAATAATTACAAATTTACAATGTAAAAGAAGGTAGTGCCTTGGCGGGGTAACTTTTGTTGCAGCCATGAGTACCCTCCTGCTTTTCCTAATACTTTTCTGAGCCCACTGGATAGCATGCTAAACTGCACAGGGCTGCTATAGTCTTGGACATGGTTTTTTGTTTAGCTTTACTGCAGTTTGATTTAGCATGCTGTTTTCTGCTGTGATGATATATTATCTGAGCCAGAAGGACTATAAGACAGGTTTTAAATGGTTATGAATGACTATGACAGGTTGTTAGGAATGGTGAAGACAACCTTTGGCATGTTTTCATTCCAATTTTTAGCTGTGTGTGTGTGCTGCTGCTGTTAGAACAACTTTGTGTGTGTTTATGCCATGCCTCTGTTTGGTGGCTACGATGTGTTACAAGCTGAGCCAAGTGTTTGTGTAGTCCAGCCAAAGGCCAAGTTTCACAAGGTATGGCTGCCATTGGACAGAAAGTAACAAGCTAAACCCATAAAATAGCATGTTAAACTCAAAAAATGGGTACAAAGGCATGAATGTGTGAGTTCTCTTTATTTATGGGCATGAGTACGCTTAAATTTTCTGAGCCCAATCTAGTCTACCTATGAGTACCCTTATGTCATGCCTCCATTTGGTTTAGAAGTTTGTTTTCTGCAGTTTTGATGCTATGATGATAAATTATCTGAGCCAAAAGGACTATGAATGGCTATTTTTTTATTTTGATTGGTCATGACAGGATGGTGAATGGCTATGACAGGTTGAGGCAGGTTGTTAGGAATGGTAAAGACATCCTTTGGCACAGAAAGTAACATTGCTATGCAAGTGCAGTTGCTGCTGCGTGTTTGTGTGTGTCCAAACGGCAGTTTTTTGTGTTACTGCTGTGTCCAAATATGTGTCCAACCTGTGTCCATCCTCTGCTGTGTCCAACTACGTGTCCAACTTGTGCAGCAGGTGTGTGTGTGTGGCTATGATGATATTTCTGCATTTACCATGCAGTTTCCTGCTCTTTAGGTGCAGTTTTCTGCATTTACCATGTAGAAATTCAGTTTTTTGTGTTTACCATGCAGTTTTAAATAGTTATGATGATATGAAACAAATATATCAGCCGATTGTTAGTATTCATTCCCATTGAAACGAGTTGAATAGTACAAAATGAAAGAGAAACCCAAGGTGTGAATAAGTTATATTGTTGGCTATGATGAATTCTGCATGATGGTATGCTTCTATTGGATTGTTGTTTCATTGGTGGTCATTGTTGATCCTCTTTCCAACTCCTAAATTGTGGAGGGCTAAAAGGTATAGTAGGTACAATTTTATCCAATGCTGCCTACCTCTACTGGTGAATCTATCTGTTATTATGATGATTCATCCTGTCAACTCCTAAGCATTGGAGGGCTAAAAGGTTATTTCAATTGTTTATGCTTTGTTGCCGCTTAATCCCACATACTTTGATGCTGATTTTTCTTTATTTCCTCAGATTCTTATGATGCCTCTCAACTGGTTTGTCAATCACTTTGAAGATCTCTGCTGCAATCTGACCAAGGAATATGATTTTACTTGATCAATCTTTCATTCAAGGGATCAGTCTTGCAAGGATATTGTCATTTAGTTTTGCTTGGTGTTTGGATGATTCTACTCATCTCCCTGTGGCTTTATTCAATTTCTTGTTGGATGTATCTTTTTCCTTTTTTTCTTTTCTTTTGGCCTCCTCTGTGTTTCAAGATCTTCCTTGTATCTAGAGTCCGGCCGCCTCGATGTATCCTTTGTCAAGTTTTAATAAAATTTGTTGCCTATCGAAAAAAGAGTTTGTCGATTTGTATCTTTTTTACTGTTGAATTTTTTTAGTACCATCCGCCCAAAATACAAAGAAAGAAAAGAATTCTCGACATGGGCCACTTGCTCTCTATTTTGACTACATGTATAAAAACTGCAAGAAAATAGAATGAAATCAGAAGAAAAATTCACGAACATGAATGCAAGAAATATATACTTATGCTTCATTACAAGAATTAATGCACTTGCTGGTTTTTTGGGTAGAAACAGGGGAGGAGAGAAGTATTCATTATTCAATAAAAAAGGGACAGCTCTCTTGCCCTTCTTTCATTGCATCATCATTTAAATACTAGGGTACCTTACACAAAAGAAGTTTGCTCAAGTCGAACGAACATGAAAAAAATATAGAACGAACATGAAAAAGATACATCATACAAAATAGGTTGCTTAAACAAAGGAGTTTGCTCAAGTTACACTCTTCATTGTCTTCTACCATAAAAAAATTAAACTAAACTTTTTTATATTTCAAAATAAAAAATTTAACAAAAATATAATAAAGTACTCAAAAAATTGAATTTTAATATTTTAATTAATTATTATATTAGTTAACTAATTTATTGTTGATTATTTGTGAAAAAAATTAATCAAAAGTTGGATTTCATAATTATATGTTTAATGTAATGAATAATCAAATTAAACACTACACAAGGGCAAAAGAGTCATTTGACAGCTTTTTACATTATACACCCTTCCTTATACACCCATTTTATCCTTCATCCAAACCAAGTATTATTTTATCCCTCTCCTCTAATACATCATCCAAACCACATACTTTTTAATACACCCTCTATAAATGTCACATCAATGTGGGCCCTCCCTTCTTAACTAATACCCCCTACTATCTTATCCCCCCTTCATAAATAATACACCCGAAACTCATACCGCATCCAATCGGGCCCTAAAGGTAGAATAATCCCTCTCCTACTTCGCCTAAGTATATTAAGTAATTACGTATCAATTTTATGATTCGAATTGAAAGAAATCGATCTCGACGTCGCGTGGTTGAGACCTGCCGTTCTCCTCTGTTTATTTTTTTTCTTCGGCTGTGAACAGTGAATCCCACGGGATGGGTATTGAATTTTTTTTAATAAAATAACACTTTGATCCTCCTAAATTATTTAGTATACTAGTTTTGGTCCAAATGTATGATATATATTATAATTAGCCCCTAAGTATATTAATGCTTTAATATGTTAGTGTTAATTAAAAAGAAACGAAATCGGCATAGGATGGACGGAACCCTGTTGTTCGTATGCTACTGTTGTTACGCGTTAGAACAAAAAAAAAAGGAAGATGACCCTATATTGCAGTTACACCCCTGAGGTTGTTTAGTATAGAAATTTGGCCCAATTAAGTTATTGACTTAACACGATTAGACCCTTAGGTTACTTAAGTGTACAATTTTGACCCCATTGTTATATTATCGCTAATATGTTAATCTAATTTCATAGAGTAAATTATTACAAGCCTAGACTTACTAGTAATTGAACAAATTGACTTTCTCTAATAAAGATTTCCATTAATATTATCAATTTCTTGGCCATACAAGACTAAGGGCAATGGCCCATTCATAAAAGTTGTGTGATTTATACGCTTATTATTTATTTCAATTATCATTTTTGATTATTTGTATATGGCTCTGATTCTTGATTTGAATGCTAGATTGGACTTTAAAGACATGGGGTGGTATGCGAATAGAATTCACTTAGACGATGTTTGGAAATGGATAAATTAGAAAGTTTTATTTTTAGATTGCCTTCAGGCGTAATTTTGAGATGTGATGATTTGAAACTGGCAAAGTAAGCCCAGTGATGAATTGATACTGGCGGGAGTCCAGTGATGATGATAAAACCTGGCAAAGTAAACCCAGTGGTGTTTTGATAAAACCTGGCGAAGTAAGCCCAGTGATGTTTTGATAAAACCTGGCAGGTAGTCCAGAGATGTTTTGTGATGATAAAACCTGGCGGATAGGGCCAGAGATATTTTCTGATGATAAAACCTGGCAAAGGTCCAGCGATATTTTGTGACAGCAAAACCTGGAGGTTAGTCCAGAGATGTTTTGCGACGATAAAACCTGACGAGTGGTCCAGCGATGTTTTGTGATGAGATTGAAGCTGGCGGAAGTCCAGTGATGAATCGATAGACTGGCGGGAGTCCAGTGATGATTGTGATGATTGTGAAGTGGTATATAAGATAAGCGAACCCTAGTCATGATTCAGGCTTGATAAGCTTACCCCTTGTTGTAATTATTGGGGTGCACACTCGGTATATAACTTAGGTGTATCTGCGACAGCAAATGGAAGTGACCTCATGGGACCGAGCATGGCTAGTGGTTGGGGACGAAATGTCATGCCCTCGATTTTAAACATAAATATATAAAACATTTCGATAAAAACCCTCGCATAAGATATATAATACCCAAAGGGGAGTTCCCACCTGTTTAATTTACAAACGAAGTCCCCAAGTTTAATTAAATACATTTTTGGCACCACGGCCCAAATTAACTTACATACAGCTATGAACAAGCTATTAAATTACAACGGTTTAGCCAAAGGAAAATCAAGATGAATTAGTGACAAAATCATCTTTAATAAAAGTATGCAATATACAAGAGAATCAAATAAACTAGTCTTCATTAGCTTCCAAGTTATCTTCCAAACTGAGTATACGATGCAATGCAAGCCACTGCCTAGCATTAAAACCTGAAAAGAAGGATTTTGTTGAGCTACACTAGCCCAGAAGGAAATTCTATACTCAAGCTATATGTAAATGAAATGAAACATGCAATAAAAGAGAATGAATTTCAATAAAGAACATGAGATACAAGAGGAATTTCCAAAATGAACAGACGATTTAACTTTGGAATTTCAGATATTTTAAGGATAACCCTAACCGTCAACACGTCGACTAGAAATAGTATTTAAACTTACATCAGCCAAACGAATAACAACAATAGTGCAACCATCTCATAACCTTTCGAATAAACGCCACAAATCACTTCCTCATTTCACACCATTCACCGTAGAACTTTATTTCATAAAACTTTCCTTTCTTTAATAAAACCTTGGTAGAATTAACCATTTATTCTCTTTTTCAACTGCCACGATCCTAAACAACAATCAATCCAAACTTCAACATAAACTTTTAAAATCAATCAAACTTCTCTTCATCCGGGGGAGACATTCAACTGTGTTACCACCCCATGCGTGACAGTGAATTCTCTTCACCCGAGAGAGAGACATTCAACTGTGTTACCACCCCTTGCGTGACAGTGAATTCTCTTCACCTAGGTTTCCGCATTACCACACCTTACGTTGCGGACCCTCTAGAGTCCTCGCATTACCACACCTCGCGTTGCGGGCCCCTTATTCAAATTCTCAATTCAAGCATACACACATAAAGGCCATCGTTCAATATATAACCAAGTAACATTTCCCAAATTCACATTGTAACACAAACTCGTAAATATGTCGCATCATACATTGATAGTTACATTAAGTTCATGTCATTTCTCTAAATTTACCACAATATCCCTCGTTATGCACCGAAACCACAATTCACTCCTCGACATACCACCCCTAGGTTCTAAACGAGAATCTTATAAAATAGTGCCAAAGGAACCTACGGAGCTCCACAAGACGAAGCACAAGGATACAAACCACAATACCACCCATCGGTTCGTAGACTGGCTCATACCTACCCATAACACTCACTACATTACTCCTTATAGCCTGAGATACTCCTATCAATCTTACGGTACATCTCCTACCCAAGCGGCACTAATATTATACTCTATCGAGTGACAAGAGGCAAGATCTAACTACAAGTCTTTAGGGCACAAGTAATCATATCCAAGAGTGACTTAAACATACCGTAATCATTTAAGGAACCATAACATGGGTCAAGAACAACCTTAGGAATAATCACAGATATCGACAGACTGACACACGTCTACTCAAATGGTCATAACTTTCTGTGTACTAATCGGTTTAAGGTGATTCCAGTGGAAAATGAAAGCTGACTTCAAGACCTTCGATTCGATATATAATTTGCATGAAACGGACATCGGACGAAGAAGTTATGGCTGTTTGAAGTTGGGCTGAAACCCAGAAAGCAAGCAGAATGTTCCAGAGAGGGGAGGGATCGATCCCTCCTCCCTTGGGGATCGATCCCCAAGGCAAAAACTCAGGTTTTGTCCAGATTTGAATGAGGGATCGATCCCTCATGCTTGGGGATCGATCCCTAGGCGATTTCGGGCGATTTTCTGCAGATTTCGACAGCTTTTCGAAGAGGCAATGGTTGTTGATCTAAACTCGATTAAAGCATGAATTCAACTCATAAACACATAGAATGAGTAAGAAATCCCTACCTCGAAGTGTATATGCGAAGATCCAACCCAAACAAGCGAGCCCTAGCTTTTGAATTCAAAATCTTCCATGAATACTCCTCTCCGAGCTCTTTCCAACGCACCACAAGCTTGAAATCATGTCTAGAGGGTGGAATGGAGGTTGATCTTCCTGGGTTTTGAGCTTTAAAGTGAAGTTTTGAGTGGTGGAGCAAGAGAGAGAAAGGGAGCCGAGAGAGAGGGAGAGAGTCGGCTGGAGAGAGAGAAAGATGAGGGAGATTTTTGATCTCCTACAACACACACACCCTTTTTATACTAGTACATATACAAATTACACACACACTCCCTCAAACATCAATCCTATCATTTAAGCCCCGAATCAAATAAACTCACAATTTTTCCATTTATTCGATATTCTATTATTTATAAAACCTTTAAACTATTTTTGAAAAATACGGGTCTCTACAGGAAAGATCCCGCGGCGGAGATCTTAGATTACACATTAAGTTAATGGATAGTAATAAATCGGTTATGTGAAAAATCTGTGTTTTACTTTTTCGCATTACTATTATCCTGTTGTTTGCTAGCTGTAAGGTAAGAGGGGTGGTTGGGTTAAATTATTCTACTGAGTGATTTATCACTCACGGATACGTTTGTATCCTGGCAAATCGTATATTTTGGCGATCAATTTGTCAGAGGGCGCAGAATTCAATGATGGTGCAGTTCAATGCGGAAAGAACATCAGGAATGGAGATCAAGCATGCTCGGGATTCGTGTCAAGCCTAGAGTCAACTCTGAAGTTAATGTATTTGAATCAGTAAATTTTCTTGAGATTGTTATAGCTAAACATTTATTTTGAAAAATCATATTTATTTAGCAAAATTTTCCAAAAGAATTATTTTATTTTGCTTCTGAAAAGTTGGGGCGTTAAAATTTTGCCACCTTTTTTTTTGTTAACGTCGCTCTCCTGTAAATGTATTTTTGCACCAAAAATATACTTGCAGGGAGAGTGGAGTTAACAAAAAAGGGAGTGACAAAATTCAACAGCCTAAATTTATATGTTTACGTTCACCTTGTTTGCTTTAACTCTCATTTCATCTCATTTTTCTCTCTATACGTTTTTTAATACTTTTCTCTCTATCTCTCTTCACTCATTACCACTCATTATATTAAATATAACTTTCAAAATGTTGAACCAAACAAGGTGGTGGTTTTTATTTTTCCTTTTTGGGTAAACGGAACTACGTGTCAGCTAAAGTCCTCACCCCTGCATACATGGGAACACCTGTCTCTTCGCAGGGCACTTGTGTTAACTAGGGCTGTCCACGGGTCGGGTTTGGTCGGATTCGGGTCGGGTTGAACCCGACCCGACTGTTTGTCGGATTTTGAAATATGCACCCGAGACCGACCGAACCACTGGTCGGGCTCCGACCGAAATGTTGTCGGGTTGTATGTGTCGGATTCGGTCGGGTCGTCGGACTGGAAAAAAAAAAAAACTTCACAGTCACAGTTCATTCAAAAAACAGGACAGAGATCGAGGGAACCCATAAAAATACAGATCAAGCAACAATCACAGATCTAGATCCAGTGATTCACAACATAATATTACAAAGTGAATCATAATATTACAAAATAGCCATTAGATGTACACACCTTTTTCATGAAAATCAAAAAAAAATTCCCAAAATATAGTAGCCCAGAGGCTGAGGAGGCGGAGGACATCGTTGTGGACGAGGTGGAGCCGTTGGTGTAGCCGGCGGAGGAATAGTGGAGAAGCAAGCGGAGGGTGTGGTTGGGCCGTGGACTGAGACTCCATTAGAGAGAGAGAGAGAGAGAGAGGGGGAGAGAGAGAGAGAGGTGGCCCAGGTGGGATCGAGGTAGAGAGAGAGAGGTTCGTGCGTGACTGGGTGAGTGAGGGACAGGAGGCGGGTGGATGAATCTGGATAATGAAAGGGGATTAGGGTTTTAAAGTTTTTTTTCCTTATATATATGTATGTCGGTCGGGTCGGGCCACCCGAAAAATTATTTGGTGCATCCGACACCCGACCGACTAAATGCAAAATCCGACCAAATCAACCTGAATCCGACCCGAATGGCTGATCAAATCCGTCCATTGTCTCATTTTTCAGGTCGGGTTCGTGCAAGTGGTCGGTCGGGTCGGATCCATGGACAGCCCTAGTGTTAACCAATAGATTGAAGTTTTTCTTCTGTGCAAATCACAATGGTCCAAATGTTTATTCAATTGTCTAATGTTTTATTTGGATTGGAATTTAAAATATTTTTTTGAAAAATAGTAAGGGTAATAAGTTAAGAGAAATAGAAAGAAAAATGTTGAAAGTATGAAAAATCTATGGAGAATTTTTTTGAAAAATTATTTTGGAGTTGCAAAGAGAACAAAGCATATCTATGAATGACTGTGATCTACACTACAAGCCATTGAACAAAACCAAGTCCATAGCCAGTTTAAGGTCTATTATGCATGTCATCATTTCCTAAAAAACGAAAAAAAATTCAGTGCCGAGCGGTTACCACGTGGTGCCCGCTCGGCCATCCGAGCCGTCCATTATGTGTATGGACGGCTCAGATTTGGAAAGAGAAGAGGAGAGAGAAAGTGTTAGGATGAGAGGAGAGAATGTGTTTTAATCCGAGCCGTCCAAAAATGCATCGGACGGCTCGAGTGCTCTGAGCGGGTGCCACGTCGGCAATACCCGCTCGGCACTGAAAAATTCCTCCTAAAAAACAATGCCAAGAAGAGAAACAAAAGTTTATTGCCAAAAAGAAGAGAAGTACAAGTCCAAAACACAAAGGCCCCGTTTGATAAAGCTCTTAAGGGTTGGGATTGGATTACTAAGCCGAAGGTATTAACAATACTGCGTTTGATTTCCAAAATTGGTTCGGATTCGTAGTCCGTTGAGATTACGAAGCCAGGGATTAGGGGGTATTAGCAATACCCCGTGGGACTTGGTATTCATAGTCCGAACCCAACCCCTTCTCATTGCCAATCCCTTCTCATTACCAATTTCTTCTATCAATCCAATCCTATCATCTAATTCCATCTCAAACAAACATGATATTAATAATCTCATCATCTAATCCCATCCAAAACAAACATACTCATTACTAATCACATCTCCTTATTAATCCCATCTCCTTACGAATCTCAATCCTAATCCCATCTCCTTACAAATCTCATCCATCTATCACTGTTATCAAACGGGGCCAAAAAGCCTTTTCTCATCTTAAAAAGTCTGGAACCACACTCAAAATACACATTCAAATGCACAAATACTTACATAAATGTGTACCCAACAAGGGTTGTCTCCGCTAATCGCTTCTCACTGCTTTCTGTGGGTATTGATTCCCTGCGACCGACCATAATTGGGTTAGTATCATTCCGTCCGACTATTGGAATACCTCATATTTTATCAAAAAAGAAACAAACATAAATGTGTGGGGTACACACTACACTACCAATGCGTGTGGTCGCACACATTTATTTGAGTGTGTGTTTTTAAGGACTTTGGGTTGGTGTTGTGCACCTTAGTGCATGGCATTGTGATGTGCACCCTTGAGCTGTCGGATCGTACATCCGACGGTTCGGATCTCATCTCGGCAACCAACGATCAAGAATCGTTTATTGTCGAAATGAGATTCAAGCCATCAGATGCACGATCAACGGCTCGGAGGTGCGCAGTACCGTGCTGCGTATACCACTGCATAACACTATTCCCCAATTGATATTTTGATGTGGTTGTAGAATTGTTGTTGTAATCTCCAATCTTCTCTCGTTTTCTCTGTAAGTATGATTTCTCCTCTTCCACACAAAAGAAAAAGGCCCAGAAAGTTAGAATTTGCGTATTACAATAACTGAAAGAAAACAGTAGCAATAATTTGAAGAAAAACAGCAAAATCTTATCCAAATAGTTTTAGATGGTCTAGGCCCCGTTCCGGAACGTAAAAAAAGTCTTTATTTTTTAAGAAGACAATTTCAAGTTAAAAAATAATGGGTTTATTGAAATCTAAAATATGCAATATGGATCTTGTTTAAAAGATCTCTATGTGTAATTATAGCATGCCATATATTTTTCGTTGAACTCTTGGCAAGTTTATTTTTTTTATCGTTGTCCATTACATAATCTTAATTCAAACTTAACAATGTTACTACAAAGGTTTAATTTTATTTGAGTGATTTTATAATTTTTAATTATTGTAAAACATTATCGAGAGCCCATATTTGTACTCGAAATCTCTGGGCCAGTCTTATACTTGGGAGGTGACTCATCTGTGCAAAATTCCTGGATCCGCCACTGGGGTTAACTCTCTCAGATTTATTTTCCTTTATATACAGATAATTAAAAAGAACGTACCTACAAATAATGCAGTTGTCCCTCATCAAACCAATCCTCGAAAGTCGAAACTATTAGCTGGATTTATAAAACTCATTTGACTTCTTTTTGTATCTGAAAGTGATGTATGATAATCTGATATATTGAGAAAATATTAGTACTAAGCACTCTTTTTTAAGTTTTTATTTCCATTTCTGGGATTTATATTCGAGACAGAGGTTCTTAGAATCTTCATAGTAGGAACACTATTTTGACAATCAAGTAGGACCAAAAGAATGGTCGAGGAGATAACGGCAACCTTATTCCATAGGGCAAATCAGGTCAATTTCAAGACTTTAGTGAATGGTGACTTTGACATTTTGTTTTATTTTTTGCAGGGTCAAACATGCCAACGTTAACACTCATTAAAAAAATCAAATTCTTTTAGAGGAGTGGATGGGTCAAATGAATCACCCACTTGACAGCCCTTGTTCTTTAAGGGTCTCAAAATCTATGGACACGGACTCCAATAAATTTTATTTATTTATGTCTTTTTATTTATACTCTCAAAAATCTCCCCCAAACGAACAGGGACATGCATGGCTTCGGACATGCTTGTAAAGTTTATTAAAGATGGCTACAATTAGAGCTACAAATGAATCGAGCTACTCACGAGTAGCTTGGGGCTCGACTTGTTTAGTAATCGAGCCGAGTTGGAGCTCGAGTTTTGGGCTTGTTTAATTAAACAAGTTGAGCTCGACACTCAAAAGCTTTGCTCAGCTCGCAAAAGCTTGGCTCATCCAGAGAAGCTCGTTAGGTAAAATTACTCAGGCTCGGTTCGTTTACAACGAAGCCGAGCTTGAGTTTTAGACTTGTTTGTTGACACTACAAAGCTCGGCTCAGTTCAACTCATGTACACCCCTAGCTACAATCAGCTTCCTTGTATTCTTTGACTTTTTTTGGATAAATGTATTCTTTGACTTGTTGCACCCTACGAGATCCAAGGATGTTGCCAAGCGCTCTGCCGAGTACATCCGGACCGTCTATCTCAGCAATCAATAATCCTGATTGAAAAAAAAATCTTTCAAGAAAGAGTTTAATTCTTTCCTAGAATGGTTCGTTTTTTAATTCGAACTGCTGAAAATACTTTTGAACGGTCTGAATACGCCCTGCACCCACTCGACAGGGTGCTTGGCCCGCCGCGTCCCCGGATCCCACACTACGTACAATGGTTCCATGGGTACTAATTTGTACTCCAATTCTCTCTCAATGTTTGGGTCAAAAAAAAAAAAACTTAGTTCCAGTCTTTGTATCCACTTGGTGGAGTTGAAAATAAAAATATTGTAATTTAATGCTCACACCACGCGGTTATACTTTGATTAATTCTTCCCTAGGTTCCATACTTCCATGTGATTCTGTCCCTTGAAACGGCTATACGGTGTTAAAAATACAGAAATGCTACTTGCACAGACAATCTACGCACGGATCATGCATAGGCAATTCATAGAGTTCACGATCGGATTTTTTACAAACGTTCTAAGCCGTCCACATATTTTGAAATAATTTTTTGAGCGACCCCGTAATACTGGGAGTAACAAAACAACTTCCACTATTATGGGAAACAACTTGTCTGTTTATTCACTTTTCTACTTATGAAAATTCGAAGGAATAACATGTACGAAATTCAAAACCAGATCTTTTGCATTATTTATCAAAAAAACAGATATTTTCATTGTCATAAATAAATAAATAAAACTTTAAGTCTGTTCACACATACGTTTTTAAAACAGATCACAATGTGGGATTCAGAGTGGGTCTCACACAAATAATCTGATCCGTTCATTAAATGTAAAACATTTTTTCAAGGGTTATCTCAAAAAATCAGTTCAACAAGATCCCTATAAGTGCTCGATTCAATCATCTAACATTTCATTATTTTGAAATCTGAATGAAAAGTTAGATCATTGAATCGAGCATTTATAGGTATCGGATTGAGTTCATTTTTTTAAGAATCCTTGAAAAAATGTTTTACATTTAATTAACGGATCAAATCGTTTGTATGGGTTTCACATTGTGACTGTGTAGGATCTGTTTAAAAAAAGGTCTGTGTAAGTAGCAGCTCTTTAAAAAAAATAAAATTCCTACCCCCAATCGACATCCCTATCCCTGCAAAACAGTGTCAAGCGGTCTATTTAGCTGTTTATCTTGGTGCGGACGGCTTGGATTAAATTGGAGCATATTCAAATCTAAACCGTCGATTACTCAACAAAGATCAGAACCGTTAATTGCCGAGATCCGTTTATCTCGACGCGGACGGCTTGAATTAAATTGGAGCATATTCAAATCTGAACCATCGATTACTCAACAAAGATCAGAACCGTTAATTACTGAAATGATCGGCCGAATCCACCGCTCTGAACCCGGGGATGCCGCCTTCCCCCCAATCACAGCTACTCCTTTTTTTTCTTTATAAATTAAAGTTTGTAGACCCGGTCAAAAAAAGTAGGACGAGTCCTCTCTGTCTTCGTTGCTTTCTTTTTGTCCAAAATAAAAAAACAAAATAAACTGAACCGTAACGTTACCTCTCAGTTCCCCGTAAAAAGCCCACCGTTCCCGTCACAAACCGACACGTGTCCGAACATCAACCTCAGCAACTTTTCAAATTCCAACACAGGCCGTCACTCTATCACCTCTCCCGTTCCCAACATTTTCCCGAGGAAAATTTTCTCTCTCATTCTCTCGCTCGATCCCCTTTCCATCTCTCTCTCTCTCTCTCTCTCTCTCTAGATGATACCTCACCAATAACGATGTCCGCAACGAGACGATCCTACCTCTCGCGCAGGATCAGCAGCCGCTCATTCCTCTCCAAATCGTTCAAGGAATCCAGAACCCAAGAAACCGAATCGAAACCGGATGGTGACGGTAAAGAAGACGGCGCTGTTTCGGGCGAAACCGGAGGAGGCTCGTCATGGTCGACGATGCTGCCCGAGTTGCTCGGAGAGATCATACAGCGGGTCGAGGAGAGCGAGGACCGGTGGCCCGTACGGCAACACGTCGTCGCTTGCGCCTGCGTGTGCAAGAGGTGGAGAGAGATGACGAGGGAGATCGTTAAGGGTTTGCCTCAGAGCGGGAAGATCACATTCCCGTCTTCGCTTAAACAGGTCTGATCTTTGAATGCTAATTCTTGAATTCCTTTTATTTAATGCGGGGTGTCCTGTTTGCGTGCACCTCAGCTAATCCCTACAGGCTCTCCCACAGCCGTTTCACACGCTTTCGTGTGGGGTGGCCCAAGAGTTGTTGACAATGAGAATCGAACTTAGGATGGAGCAAACAGTCCTAGTCAAGAACACCATAATTTGATTTGCAGAAGTAATTAGGGTTTGGAATCTTTAATGGTAATTGTATAGTTTGTTTTTTGTCATGATTTGAATTGCATAAGTAATTAAGGTTTGGGTAGGTAAAAAGTCTGATTTAATGGTAATTCTTTAATTTGGTTTGGTTGATAAATTGATTTACACAAGTAATTAGGGTTTTGGTTTCCTTTTCTATGATTTGTCTAATTGGAAGGTTTAGGGAGAATTGTGTAATTTGAGGTTTTGTTTGGTTCTGTTGTTTGTGTTCTAATTTATTTCGTTTAAAGGTTTGTAATTTTCGTTTATGATGCATAATGCGCTAGTGTTGATAATTTTAGGGAGTCTTGTTTAATTTGAGTTATGATTGGTTCTGTTGTATTTTTAATTTATTTCATTTGGAAGTTTGTAATTTTCGTTTATGATGCATCATGAGCTAGTGTTATTATTTGAAGAATTTGTGGGTATTTCTGCGTAATGAGACTTCGATTTGTTTCTTTCTTGATAAGTAAACAGTTGTAGTGTTGAGATGTAGCTCACATAAGCAATTAGCGGTTACCAACAATGGACACCCCCAAGAGATTTTTCAACCTCTTTTGTTTCTTTGCTGGACATTCGACGGTTTGTAATGAGACTTGTATGCGGATCAGATAACTCAGGATTCAATGTTTAAGATTTTTACGGGTGTGAAAGAAAAACCCACCAATGATGCTATGAAAGAAGTACTGCATTTGCCTTTCTGATTAGTTTATTTTTTTGTTTTGAGGTGGGTGGGTGGGTGTTGTGGGATGATTAGGAAGGCAGCTGTTCAGAAATCAGAGAGGTGAATGTCATCTCTTCGTGGGAAACTATGTGAGATCTGTCTTTGAGCTGGTTTGGGTAATGTTTTGAGACTTTTTTCTCTCTTTTCGAGCGTTGTGCGATTGTGAATAGTGGAGGGTGAATAGGCTGTTTGGAGAAAGAGAGAGGAGAGAAAGATGAGTAGCAGTAATGGTGGTTTTGGAGTCGAATTAGAAACTCCAAGGTAGTTGCTGGAGAGAATGAAGGTGGAGGACATAAGGTAGTGGGAGAGGCAGTCTCTTAAGCAGGTGGAGGTTATGCATGGAGGGGATATGCCTTGGAGGTGGGTGCTTCATCTTGGCTTAGCATCTCTTAGTGGAGCTAGTCTAACAGCCTAACAGGTAATGGGTATGTTATTCTGAAGACTCGGATTGAGATATTAACTGGCATCTTCATTGCCATGGAAAAGAAAAGAGCATGCCGTATGCCTTCATCTTGGCTTGGAGCTGCAATCTGTGTCTAAGATTGGTAGTTTCCTGTCACAGGGTAACACCCAAGTTACCCATGAATACATTTGGACCCGTGAGGATGTTATAGGCCTTGCTACCAAGCTAGACTGCTGTCGTGAGATGTGGGCAAGGCAGTCTCCTAGGAGATGGAGGAGGCCACTATACAAGTAGGGGTAGGCCACGGAGGTCAGGTCAGGCCAGCTCATGCCGCATGCTGAAGCCATTGTTCAAGTAGTGACGTTACGTGGCAAGGAGGTGGGTGATTCATCCTCGCTTGATGCCCTGTGAGTGAATAGCTCGTTGAACAGGTAGGGTGAATGGTATCCTCTGAAGACTCAGTTTGGAGTGATAGTTTGGCATCTCCTTAGGCAGGGAAGAGTATTTTTGTTTGCTTATGTTGTCTTAGGCAGGGAAGAGTGTATAGCATGCCATGTGCCTTTGTCTTATTTTGGAGTTGCCATCTTGTTGTGATATATCTCTTAGATTGGTAGAAATATTTGTCTCCTAAGAGAGGATGGGAAGAGTACTTTGAGAACCCTTAAATCTCGGCATCTAGTAACCCCTCATAGATCTTGCCCGAGGGTCACAAGGTAACCCTCAAGTGGCCCATGACCGCAATAGCATGCATAAGATTTGTTAATAGGCCTTGAATAAAGCTTGCTTTCAAGAGGTTGCTTTGGTTGCTGTTCAGACCATGGAAGGTGAATTCTGGGTCGGCCATTTATTGTCACAGTAGAAGATGGGAAGTTTTTTGAGTGGATGGTTCTTAGCTGTTCATTTTGACATTTTATCCTTGACTTATATGTAGAGGGTATGTTGTTTTATCGTTGTGGTTGCTGGTCTAACTTTGTCTTTCTTTTTTCCTTTTTTTTTGCAGCCGGGTCCGCGTGAGTCTCCTCTTCAGTGTCTTATAAGACGGGACAAGAAGACTTCAACTTTCTACTTATATCTTGGTCTTACCCCAAGTAAGCAGCTTACAGAATGTTATATTGGATATCAGCTTTGATATGTAAAGCGATTCCATTTTTAGATGTTTCAAAATTTGCTTGTTCAGGTGCTGAAATAGCTGCCTGGATAAAACTTGACACATAATTTGCAAAAGATATAGTTAAAAGAACATTCATCTCTTTTTCAATCTCTTTATCATTATTTTCTTACCTTAATTTTCTTTGAGGACACAATCATGGATGTTTTCTTAGTTGAAGTATCTGAATTTTACAGTCTACTGACTGAGTATGCAAAATGATTCATTTACATGTTTAACATGGGATTTACTACTTCAATGTCTTGCATGACAATGTTGGCTGTTTCACAATTCGAAGTGATATACGGTAGGTTTGGTTTGTTTCATGTTCGTAGACTTTCTTTAAGCATTATTGCTGTGTAAAACCTCTAGAGATCCTCCATAGTAGCCACATATTATTTTGACGTTTTTTATGCAAGACATTTAAGAGTTTTTGGTGAAGGGTGTATGAATTTGTTAGCAAGATGTGTTTTGCAAAATATAAACCTCTTACGAAATTTGAGGTGCCAATTGTTTTGTTTTCCAGTCATGAAGTGTATTTTTCTTTGATATTTACCAAATTGGGAAATGTGATATAGACCCGCTTGTGGTTATTAATGGATGGATTTGTTTATGCTTGAAGTGCATCTTTGATAAGAAATATCCTCTGGTAATGCTGATAGGCTGCCTTTCATTAAGACATGTACAGTGATGCAGTTTCTCGTGTGTGTGTGTGTTAAGGGATCCCTCATTTTGTTAAAATGTGGACTTCCCATTTCCGGGTCATATTATGACGATCCAAACCGTTCAACTTGACTGGAAAATGCTTGATCCAAACAATTTTTCATAAAGCTTGACAGAAACTATTCTATGTAAAAAATGTTTGGATCAAGCACTTTCCGGTTTTCTTTTGAGCCAATTTCTCGCGGGTACTCTTAAAAACATGTTTTAAACAAGTTGAACAGTTTGGATCATCAAAATATGATCCGGAAGACTCCAAACTATGAGGTCCCTAGCAAAATAAAAATTTGCCAATAATAGTCGCATTAAACTGTATAGAGTTTAGCATATCGAGTCATTTGATCGTCTGGAGCTCCCGACTACTAAGATTGTGACATATTTGTTGCAGCATTTACGGACAAGGGAAAGTTTCTCCTAGCAGCACGAAGGTGTAGACATAATGCTCATACCGAGTACATTATTTCCCTTGATGCAGATGACCTCTCCCAAGGAAGTAACGCCTATGTTGGAAAGCTAAGGTAAGGCATCATCCCTGTGGACCAACTAAATAAAATAAAAGAACAGAAGTAGTAAATTTGATACAGGTGAACCAGTGTCCTTTCTTTTGTTTAAACACAGCTAATCGTAGAATTCTTGTGATTCATAAAACCTCTCTCTAGTGGTGTCATATTACACGTCATGAGAAATTAAAACCATGCCTCTTATTTGGTTTAAGAACAATTTTAGACTGTATTGACTCGTAAAGGGCTAAATGCTTGTTAAGTTGCTGGTTGTTCTTAAGGTGTGAACATAGTTTTTTCCTTAGAAGTTATGCGAGAGTGGTTAGTTTGTGATTTATTATTATTATTATTATTAGATGCGAGTATTTTGAGTTTCTTAGGGCTTATTATTTTCTCAAAAGGAATCAAAATACTTTTCTGGTTAATTGCTTCACTTCATACATGGACACAAGTGCTGACATATCTCCACAGACCTATACGTGATCTGCTGAAGATATCATCTGCTGAACGGTTTTGATGGGTCCCATCAATGTCATTTGATCAATGACTTCTCAATTCTATCTTTGTTAACTACAAAATCCTGTCCTTTGCAGTTCGGATTTCCTTGGCACCAAATTCACAATATACGATAGCCAACCCCCACACAGCGGCGCCAAACCCTCCAGCAGCAGAAGCGGCCGCCGCTTTGCCAGCAAGCAAATAAGTCCCCAAGTTCCAGCAGGCAACTTTGAGGTTGGACAGGTCTCCTACAAGTTCAACCTCTTAAAATCAAGAGGTCCAAGGAGGATGATATGCTCATTAAAATGCCCCTGGTCTGCGGAAACCCAACCTGATAAACCTCAGGACGATTCTGCGACTAAAAGTCCCAAGTCATCTCCCTACGAATACACAATTTTGAGGAACAAAGCTCCAAGGTGGCACGATCACTTACAGTGCTGGTGCTTGAATTTCCATGGTCGGGTGACAGTGGCATCTGTGAAAAATTTCCAACTGGTTGCGACACTGGATCAGAGCCAGCCAGGAGGAAAAGGCGATGAGGAAACAGTTCTCCTCCAGTTTGGAAAAGTGGGAGATGATACTTTCACCATGGATTTTAGGCAGCCCTTGTCAGCGTTCCAGGCATTTGCCATTTGTCTCACGAGCTTTGGTACGAAACTGGCGTGCGAGTAAAATGAATTTTTCTGTTGATCTCTCTGTTCCTCTTCTTTTTTTTCTTTCTGAAACCACTCTGTTCAAGTAACTGGTGTTCTGGTATATGTTTTTCATTTATGGTTTCTCCCTCTGGGATTGAGGAATTATATTATGTATATGTGGCTGTTGTACTATGATATTTGTATGAATTCGGCTTTGATTTATTTGAACACACTCTCTCTTATCGTACAGCATGTGCATTTGACAGGCTGCTTATCTGAACGTGGATAAAAATAAAAGTAAATGCTGGTAACACATATTTTCCCCCCCTCAGAAGTCATGACTTATAAGCTCTATCATAGTTTGTAAGCTCCATAGGTCGAGCTCCTTTTTGGTTTTGCAATTTCTTAGACACAACACAAAATGTATTCCCCTTTTACTGCATTGTACGGAGTACTTTCTTTTCGATATTCTTTAGAGTGTCTATAGGTTTGTGGAATGGAATTATTATATTTTGTAATGAGCGAATGAGAGTAGGTGTTGACCAAGAGATTCGACAAGCAAAGGCAAGTGTGCAAGTTTTCCAGAAAGTGGCTCGAGCCACTGTCTGGCTCATCATGTCAAGCCCACGGTTCTAATTAGCAAGTGGCTCAATGATTGGCTCAAACTATTGCTGTTCGATTCTGCAAACCCTATTTAAAGAACGATTAGGTCAAAACGTCTAAAAGCAATACAGAGCAGCTGCATTTTGGCTTTGGGAGAAAAGAAACTTTTGAGAGGATCTCTTGCTTTGAATCTTGGAGTATCTCTGCAATCTTTGGATCATTGAAGTTTCAATCTAAATCCAAGAGGTGTCTACAACTTTGTTTCAACTTATTTCAAGTTGTTCTTCGGTGGATTTTCGAAGGGTTTTGGAAGACTTGTGAATTCAAAGTGGCGGCGGGCAAACATTTGGTGCAGTGAACGAGGAGTCAGCAAATCAGTCACGGGTCAATAGGTGGAGTCAATATTGTTTTACGGAGGTTGCTTTATAATTACACAACGGTCATTATTAGTATTTGATTCCTTTTCCGTAGTTTTTACCCATCTAAGGGTTTTCCACGTGTATCTTGTAGTCTCTGTTTGTTGCTTTCTACTCCTTGTTTAGTTTGATGCTTACAATTTTGATTGGTGGGTTGATTGTTAGAAGAGGTTCAAATCAAGTAAATTTATATCCCTAGGCGAAGTAGGGCTTTTTCATAATTGTATGCCAGACATTGAGATGCTTTATCGAAGTTATAGTATGGTTCCATGAGAATACAATCCATTGGGACTTTGAGCTTCGATTAAATACGTACCTAATCGGAGGTTCACTGGGAGAGATTTTGGGTCCTAGCTTCATGCGCCTCGTGCTAACCGAACTTGCCAGGCTACTAATATGACACCGTTACATTCCTTCTGTTGCAATGCATTCACATAATCCCCAATAGAGACATACAGACCTGCCTAAGGCCGTGAGAGAGTCTTTTGACTTCCTCCAGGCCGTGTGAAGCTTAGCTTTCTTCACTTGAATCATACAGTGTGTTTGGATCCCTCCACCTATGTGCGTTCAGTATGCGCAAAAATTCCAAAGTCTAATAGCACGAGCATCAGCAAGAGACAAGGATGTACACATATGGTCTTCTCACCATCACATATAAGCTGGAAGTCAAACTTTTTTGGTAAGTATAAGCTCCAAGTTAACCATTCTCATAAAACAAAAATAAGGGACACGAGACAAAGGGAATCCGCATTCATCAGCCAGAGTTTCTTACAGAGGAGCCATGACAATGGTTTCATTTCGAAAGGGGAAAAAAAAGAAGGGTTCATGTACACCACCACAACTAAGACTCAAAGACACTGACGGCATTACAAGTTGACTTTCCATTGGTTGCTATGCTCTTTCTCTACTTCTTCCCTCGCAGCTTCGCACCGAGAGCCCTCTCCAATTTCCCGATTATCTGCTGATTTGGAATGGCTTTTCCAGATTCATACTCTTGTATCACTTGTGGTTTCTCATTGATCAGCTGAAAAACAAACAAAGCCAGTCAATACTATTGCACCTTAAAATGAGTATGTAGTCATGAGACAGAGAGAGAGAGAGACTTGAGCAAGTTGAGCCTGTGTGAGTTTCTTATCCTGCCGGGCTTGCATGATGGCTTTCTTCAGTTCAGTTGGCACCCTATCATCTGAACAGAATAAAAACCAATATCACAACCGGTCAAGCATCATAACCAATGGCAAACCCAGTTCAAAAAGCATTTTTCAAAAAATTCCCCCTAGATTCTCCCTACTTCCAACATTTCTCTCTCTATCTCTCTCCACTTATTACCCCGACTATTTTTCAAAAAAAAATTCAAATCCAAACACAGCATAAAACTTTTCGCAAGAAACCAACAATATTGCTACTTCCCCCATGTAGTTTTTGTCGTTTCTTCCCCAAACCCAAATTCCTCCCAGTGGGTCATGATACAAACTAGGGCACCAATGTGTCAACTCAGTATTCTAGTAAGAAAAGTTGTTGCACGCAACCCAGCTAGGGACCAATAAACCGATAAATACATTGAGTACTAGTCTGTATCATAACAGACTTGAATGGTTGGTTCCAATTTTGACACAAAGCATTTCAGCATTATTCAGAAAGAAAACAGAAACTCACATGTTACTATGCATAATTCCACGATCGAATTTGAGTCATTAAATCATAAATATGAATCTGAGAAGATAAAACAATTATTTCCAGACTCAAACAAAGTGGATGACGAAAAGTTCAGTGATGGACCGATGGTTATACTACGGATGAGAACAGAACATACTTAGGCTTTTTAACAAGATCAAGCACATGAAAGAATGGAGAAAGAAAAAGTAACAAAATGCCATCTGGTGCAGGAAGTTCAGTCATTTTATCTGGATAAACAAAACTTCATGTATTTACTCCAAATAAAAGAATCTGCAAAAAATAGTACAGAAATGTTTGAAGGGATTTATTCCACCGAACAACCAAATAAAAAATATTGCTCATCCACCTTCTCTAGTATCACATAGGAAATTGCTTGCACACGATGCTAAAATATAAGAAATGTCGGTAACCATAACTCCGCCGCAAAGGGCAAGCTAATTGTATCAACATCCAACATTGAAACCAAGTTCCATTCAGTGCACATGAAAGATGCCACTAAAGGAAGAGGACCACACCAGAATCTTATGATCCTACCTGGCACACCCTCAAATCAACGATTCCGCAGGACCCAGAAGTGAAATCACAGTTCAAGGTGCATAAACAGACATCCCTTAATAGTCACAAGTCACATTTTGAATACTACCAGTGGCATTTTTGCCTCAAGTACGTCAATGTGGATGTTATCAAACTTATCCCTTTGATGCAGACAAATAGTGTGAAAAATCAGCTGATCCATCACCTCGAAAAAGAAAAATAAAAGTGGTGCTGCTCCTAGGAAAGCTTAAACATAAACACAAGTAATGAATACAAGCTCTATGTGTAGTTACAATAAAGTCCTAAATAAAGAAGGCGAAAAATCTCATACCACTGAACCGAAAAAAAAAGAGTTGAAGCGGTAGCCTAAAAAATTTCATCTCCATGTGGAGATAAGTTCAAGTGAGTTTGAACAAAAGAGTACAACAATTTCCAGGAAAGTAATATAATATGCAATTGGATATAAAACATGAACTTACGAGAAAGATTCTCCGTCTCTTCGTCAAGCTTCCTAGTGTTCAAAGAAGTGCTGCTAGAGGCAGCTTTGTTTGAGCCCCCAGTCGCTGTAGGACAAAGTATAATAAGCACAGGTAGTTTAAACAACTAACAATAATACTACAGTAAACATGCAATGAGAAGTCATAAGCCATGTAAATTCATATAACACACCATCAAGAGAACTAGAGAAGTCACAAGCAATGAGAAGTTCTATTGAAGAAAAAGATATACATCAAAACGCTATCAGTTAGGGCATCTCTCAGCCCTTACCCAAATCATGAATCAAATTTAAATTTGAGTTGGGAAAAAAAGACCCTCAAATCCCACTCCACTCTTTACTCAAACTCGTAAAACTCAGATTTACCAAATCAAGGATGACCGGATGATTGGATGACCAAGGCAATTTAGTCGTGTTTACCACTCTACCATTAATAAACTTATACTCAGATTCTTCAATCAATATTTGACTGGAGTGTTTCACCTCAAATGAGGTTTTTAGTTTTTACTCACTTTTGAGTTACCATTTTGAGTAAAGGACTCAATAGTCATACAAACGATTTCCGGAAAGTCCTATAGACAAAAAATAAACAGCAAAACTTCCAATCCTAATGGATTAGAGTGGGCAGAGTTAGGAATGACAAACAAGCAGAACAAGTTGAACAGTTAGTTGATCAAGGTTGGTTTCAAAATTTAACGAGCTTCATAAATATTTTGAACCTTGGCTTTGATAATGAGATGAGATGATCTCAAATGAGTTTTAATCGAGTCGATCTCAAATAGCCTGAAATCTTTTATACATAATAAACTGAACAAGCCGAGTAGTATTTCGTTCAGACACTTCAACGAGCTTTGAAAAGGTGTTCAAGTTTGACTTGTTTATGTAACCAACTGACCTTGAACGAGCTTTCAACGAGAGAACAGGAGCTCAAACTCTTGGTTCGTTTAGCAGCCCTAGGTAGAGTTTCAAATAGAAACCCTAAACTAAAATCGTTTTCAAAGGACAATCCACACTTCACAGCACATATCCAAAACGTGGATAACACTACGAGGTTAAAATACAATTGTCGTATTTCACTCGATTACACGTTAAGTGAGACAAACAAAATAATAGAGCATATAACACGTAAAATCCAATCGCTTATCAGGAATAATCGCATATAAGAGCCAAGAGATCAAAGATAAATGGACTAAACGACGATACGAAGCAATCAGAAACCCTAATCACGGAAAAAGTAGGAAGAGAGAGAGAGAGAGAGAGAGAGAGAGAGAGAGAGAGATTGACATTTTTTGATGGTTTCGATCTCAGCTCCAGCGCGGCGGGCGGCGTTGACGGCTTTCTCATCTTTCCGGGCGGCGGCGGTCGGAGCCTTCTTTCGGATCACCACGGGCTCCCAGTCTTGTGAGATCGGACCAATTCCTGCCATTCTTCTCTCTCGCTCTTTTCTCTCTCTCTCTCTCTCTCTCTCTCTCTCTCTGTGGAAAAATATCTACCCTGTTTGCCGTGTGCTTGATTCATCATTTTCTGACAGCCTATTTATACATAGGGTTTTGGGTGGTGTTTGGACGCAGAGTTATTTTATCCAAAATGATTAGTATTAGGGAATAAATGATTATTATTAGTGAATTGATTTTCGCAATCCTTTTTTTACACCCACACTCTTAATTTTTGTTTTTTAGTAAAAAAAAAAATGTATAAAAAGTAAGTGTGAAAATCAATTCCTTTGGGAGTATTACTTTTCTTTATTAATTTTTGTGTTGTTTCTCTTTGTTTTTCTTAGGAACTTTTTGAGTTTTTCTTTTAATCTAATTCATGTTTTGTTATCATATGTCAAAATTTTGTGAATTATTAATTAATCTTGTCAAGACAGATCAAATAAGGAAAAAAATCAAAAATTTATAACTTCTACCTAAATAGTTTTTGAAAATGTCCAAGATATTGCCCAACTCTTGGTGCAAAAAACTTTTTATTTTTTTTATTCCGCTTATCAAGACAAATCAATAACTCACAAAAGTTTGACGCAAAATTAATAAACGCAAATTTTTTCCCAATAACGACAAAATGCCAAAAAAAAAACCAAAAAACGCCTTTATCTGTTTGGCAATTGAGGAAAGAAAAGAAGGAAAAAATGATTAAGAAGAAAAAGGCAGAGAAAGTTAAGAGGGAAATTAACTATTTGCTATTCCCTACATTTTCACGTTTCTTCTCTCTTTCCATTGATAACTAAACAAGAGAAGAGAAGGAATCTTTTTTTTTAGTTTCCCTCTCTTTTTTTTTTGTGTGTGTGTAAGGAATAATTGTTGGATGACAAGGATAACACTAGGACAGACGACCGTATTGCTGTACAAGTCTCGTGGCAAATTAAACCACAATTAGTTTAGCTCGAGCTTAGATTGTTTGGCGGTCAAAGTGCTTTAGCTTGGATTATTTATTAAACAAGTTATCATAAACGAGCCGAGTTGAGCCGAATTTTTACAAACAAGTCGAGCTACAACTAACTTGAGCTCGACTAATTTACTAAATGAGTTTAAAACTCGAGTTTGAGCTTGACTAATTCACCGACGAGCCGAACCTTACCCATAAGAACCAAGCCTCAAGCTACTCACGAACCCCAGAGATATTCTATCAAATCCGTTCCTCAGTAGTCCCAGTAAGCAAAGGAGCATACGATTATCTTTGACAAATTTGCAAGTAACCCATAGAAGAAACCAATAAGTATGGCTCAACTAACCTGTTTGGAAAACCCCTTTTCTATCCTGGAAGAGAGAAAGAGAGAGAGAGAGAGAGAGAGAGAGAGAGAGAGAGAGAGAGAGAGAGATGCTTACATCAATTATGCAACAAAATACAACCACAGAACAAAATTTTCAACGTGCCGAAAGAAAAAGAACACGTAGGAACACCAACTCAGTACAGTTACTTGCAGAAATGAACTTGGTTAAGTATACATTAGTACATTTTTTTCCTGGAAAAACTTAAGCGTTAGAATGACCACAACATGAGAATTCTGAAGTTAGCACATTTACAACCAGTTATTCTACAACTACACCGATAAACACGGGAAGTAATCGCTGTACATATGCATTCCAACAGCACTTGTGAAGATGTTCCGCCCATACCGTACCCAATCTGTTTCCAAGTAGAAATTGTAAATCCTTTTTGAAGATCAAAGAATAACCATCAATGATCACAACTACCAAATGGTTCCACACATAGTCAGTGACAATATCGAAAAACCTGCCGATCAATAATCAGTAGACAAGAAGGATCATCTCAGCAAGCAAACTGTTGCGTGGAGTACTTCTTAGTAATACTTGCCAGTTGCCACCATCTCTACAACTTTATTGTCGATTCTGATTCTCGGTATTGCTTGACAGATCATTATGAACTACAATCCCCATCGGATTGTTCTTCATGTTGTGTCCAAGACCACTGTCCTTGAAAGGCTCCTACACTGCATCATAGAGGGAAAAGTTGTAATGGCGTCCCCCCCGGACAGTCAGTAATGGCCTAAGAGAGAACTTATTAATCATGTACGGAAAATATTAGATTTCCCACCAGAGATAAAATCTCTTTCAGAAGTTCTCCGGTAGGCACACAGTTATGCCTTTTATAATTTCTCTCCAACGAGAAAGAAAACGCAAACACGTGTTATTGTGTGTCGTGAATATAATGATTCCAAGACATGATATTCAACTTGACAATCTTCTCATAGAATTATGATTGGACATGATTCTACAGACTAGCATTAGAGCTGTTTTTGAGAAAATATCAGATCACATGTAGAAAGAATTATCGAAGTGCCACCATGGAACCGTCTTTTACATCAATAAATTGCTGTTGTTAGCCATCACAATGTAAAAATCAAATAGCTTCAGATTGCTAGCTCTCATTAGCAGCCATAAGAGGTCGACTCTTACAAACTTGAAACCACCAAAAAAGGAAAAAATATAATTAAAAAGACATACTCAGACCAGAAATCTTACCAGGCAATTAACCAGTCCCTCTGTCTTCCCATCTGCCACAGTCAAATCCCCACAGTCATGATTTTCCATACACATATTGGCATCCCCAACCTTCAAGTAACTCTGAAGCTCACAAAAGAAGGGACAATTGAAGCATACATTGTTTCATATTACAGCACAAAAACCAAGACCTACATTTACACTCCTAAAAATCAAGAAAATAGATAACCAACCGAGCAATGCATCAGAAAAACAAGATAGTAGTTAAACAAGCTACCGAATTAACACGATGGCACCAATTTGGTTCATCAAATAGAGGTCAGGAATCCATGAAAACGATAAAAAAGTAGAGTAGATTTTGGTAGTTTCGGTTCGTTCCTGTATTTTGTGATGAAATCTTTGTAATGCCTTCGGGCTTGGAATGAAATTGCTGTTTGATCAAAAAAACCAAAAAGAAGAAGAAGAAATTATACCAGAACAGAAATCTCACCAGGCAATTGACCACTATCTCCGTCTTCCCATCCACGGTACTCAAATACCCACTGTCAAGATTTTCCATACACATATCGGCATCATCAGCATTCAAACGATTCTGCAAAACAACAATAGCTTATGTATGCATAAATAGCATTTCGATTGAAGTATCATAAGCCCAAATCTCCATATATACTCCTAGAGGATAGAAATCATGAGAAAAGCTAACTGACCTCGATAAACATCACATACTGCTCAGCACCAATTGACACGGCAGGAACAGTTGAAATCCGTAACTCCTCCTGATCAACATTCGAGACCTCCTTCGAAACCATGTCAGCATTAATACCTGTTTCCATCACCGAATTTTGATTAAGCATGTTCATTCCCTCCATACCAACCTCAGCACTACCCTGTATGTCACAAATTAAGCGGATAAACGAACTTTAAACACGACTATTACCAAATGTAAACCAACCAACTACTAGCTAGTTTTTCATAACTCGGCAACTGGCCCAACAGAACGACAAACAAAAGGCTAGTTACCTGACACTCGCCGGATTTAGCCGAGGACAAACCACTAGTGGGCAGCCTATCAATATCCCAACCAAGAACTTTACAAACCACCTGAGCAAAAGCCCTATGAGCTCTCCTTTTCTTTGTCTTCGCAATCCCGTTTGAATGCTGAACCAAAGCCACACAACCCTTGAACCTCTTCCCCACCTTCTTCCCAATCCCACCACAAACCAAGCAACAAAATTCCCCACTCTCACAATTCCTTTCATAAAAACCCCTCAGCTCCCCATCCTCCTCAAAAACTTTCACAAAAAATTTGTACTCTTCGCTCTCATCTTCTTCGTCCATGAAATCATCTTCATCATCATCACTACCACCACCACCACCACAATCATCATCATCGCTCTCACTGTCAACAAAAAACTCTTGGGCAGCTCTCAAGGCCTTTTGCTGAACTTGGGTCGCGGCGAACCGGGCTTGCTCTTCCGCCGAGGGCGGCCGGGTTGCCGGAGCTGGGTTGAGCTTCAGGACGGGCCATTCGAAGGCCGACGACGGCGGGTCGGGAAAACTGGGGCAGGGCCATTCGGGGCCCGAAACCCGAGGTGGGTCGGGTTGGGGCGAGATCTTCTTGAGTTTTTTGGGCTTGGGCTTCTTTTTCTTCTGTTTCTTGAATTTTGTGGGGTTGGGTTTGGGAGTTTGGAGCAGGGTTGATGGGTTGTGGGTGGGTTTTTGGTGGTGCCAATGGGACTGGACGTAGATTACCTCGTCTCTAAGTATCTGTTCGTAATGTGGATCCATCGGATTTAGGGTTCTGGAAATGAAAGAAAGAAGAGCTGGGGACGATGATGGCGATGTGGGTTTGAGCAACTGAAATAGGGGGTGATTCTATTTGCACGCGAGTTTTGTCTTCGTAGCCCCGGTTCCAGTTCTTTCTAAACCTTCTTTTGTGAAAAAAAAAATAATAATTTAACTCAAACATAACGAAAAAAAAAAAAAATTTCAATTTTTTTTTCACCGTTTCAAATATCTCAATAATATCTATCAAACAAGATCCATATTGGTAGAAAAATTATTTGCGTAAACACATAATTTTTTAGATTGAAATTACATTTTTTTTTGAAAAAAAAAACGAAACGACCCCGTAGACCCACAAATTCACAATGGATCTTTCCCGTATAGTTTGTGGACCTTCTGTATGGGTAATGGGTGTAACAGATTTGGGCAGTCTATTTTCAAGTTTATGTTTGCACATTTGTATTTGCGACACTGCTATAATTATATCCATCGATGACGTTACCAAAATAACTTCATTGTTTCCATGTCGAAGATCTTTCTCATAGAGTTTTGTGGACCTTCTGTGTGGATAATGGGTGTAACGGAATCGGGCAAACAATCTACTTTTGAGTTTATATCCGAACATCTATATCTGTGACATTGCTATAATTATATCTATTGACAACATTATCAAAACAACCTCATCATTTCCGGGCTCTGTTTGGAACTTATGGAAAAAAAAGAAAAGGAAAAGAAAATTAAAACAATTTTCCTTCCGTTGTTTGGTTGGAAGATAAAGATAGAAAAAAAAATAATTTAATTTTAATGAATAGTAATTTTTCCCTCCTGTTTTTCTCTCCTTTTCTTTTCCTTCCCTTTCTTTTCTTTTCTATGAGTTCCAAACAGAGTCGAATCACTGTATCCATCTTCCACCAGTTCCCTTTGCCTGCCACACCACTTCCAGCCCCTTGCCACACTGTGCCCCAAATTCGTTCTCTATTTTGCTGATTGTGGCCGCATCTCTGGCTCTCTGCCACCCCAACAACTTCGCTCATCCTGTGGAGCCACCAATTAAATCTCTATCCCAAGCCTTCAAACCATAGCCACTCCCCCAGGCCCCAGCTCGTCAAAGCACCATTTGTATACGGATGCGAGATTCTCGTCTTGGGATGCCCGGTAAGATGACCTGCATTATAGTATCTTTTAAGATAATGGAAATGGATATTACGTTTGTTAAGAACAACAACCAACTCACAATTTGAAACAATCCATTTTAGTGCTACTATTAGTAGAGGACTTTTATTGCTTCTACTAATCCTCTTTTCCATCATTAGTAACCTCTAAATCACATCTTCTATAAGATTAGGATTTTCGAATGTTGAACAAAACGCATTATTGGCAAGAACAAAAATTGGAACTTAGTCAAGATAAATCAACGTTATTCTCAGATTGCAACGGTGTACACTACTAAAATTTCCCTAGATTGAGTGATTTTTAGTAAGAAAGTAAAAGAAATGACTATGCTTTTCACGAAATCACTCATTAGGTCCGAGAGTTTTAGTGAAAAATGGAAAGAGAAATACAAATATAACACATTTTTTGATCTACTACATATTCACCAAAAAATGGTGAATTTTGATGAAAAATGACTCCATTTTCTTATCATACCTTTTTCACCGTCCAAAGGGCTAAACGTGAACGAAGGTGTATTTATTCGGAACTATGGATCCTGTAGGTCGAGCTGCATTAAAGGGTTGTAGGGCGATCGATCCAACCGTCCATTTTGACAATGAATGACTCAAATTTTAATCAAAGCAATGGATGGAGCTCAAATTAAAATTCGAGCCGTCAACATTAAAATAGACAACTGGATCAACCGTCCTGTAGTGCCTGTACTTCATGAATTGGAACGAGAAATCCTATAGGGCGGACTGCCTTACCGGACTGTAGGGCCATTTCGGCAATGTGTGCAAGTAGCTCCCTCCCAAGTTACTGTACCAAATCGACAAATAACTTGTGTGCACACGCACTCACAGGTCACAATTCACAACCTACATCTCTCTAGTCTCTACTGCACCAAAAAATGGCGGGAAAAAGGTGACCCTTCCGTCCGTCCCATTCCACCCAAAACCCTCAGAAAAACCCTAAAAAAATCCTCCACCAGTACCACCATGACCCACTCATGCAAATAATCCCCAATTTCAGAATTCTCCTCATAAACCCCACCCTTTCGAACCTATTCCTCGTCTGTCAAAACCCTAGCTTCTTCTTCCGTCTGGCGTCTTCGATAATGGAACCTTCGAAGGTCGTCGCGGAGTACGCGAAATCGGCGCGGTCCTCATGCAAGAAATGCGACAAGAAGATCGACGTCAACGCTCTGAGGTTGGGTTCGGTGACCAAAGACAAAAGGCGAGGGTTTGATGTGACCAAATGGCACCACTTGGACTGCTTTCCTATGGATTCGGAGTCGGTTGCTTCGGCTGAGGATATCGGAGGGTTCTCGTCGCTGAAGGTAAACTTGGGTTGGTTTTCGATAAGAAAGGGAAGCCGTTTCTCATTTTTGGTGAGATTTGATGAGAAAGAGGAAGGACCAATAAAAAACTTCCTTTTGTACTTTTTTTTTGCCTCCATTTGTCACCAAAATGCAGTCCAAATGAGTGTTTTCAAAAGAAACCATAACCCTGTCCTTCTTTTCTCTTGAAACCCCTCCATCCAAAGGGGTTTGTCTTTTTGTTAGTCAAACTCAAAATTGAGTGTAAAAGTCCCTAAAACTCACTATACACTCTTTGACACACACTTACTTCAAATTTTTACCCAAATCTGTAGGGCTGTTTTTCCATCATAAATTTACAACAATGCCATTAATGAAGCTCATACTCACATTTGTGGCTTTGTGCTTAGCTTGGGGTTGCTCTTTGGAGTGATTCATACTAGATGAAGCTTTTACTCCAATTTTAAAAAAATGAGTAAGGGAACGAGTAAGGGCTGATGAGATCATCTCCGGTCCTTTACTCAAACTCTTACTAGATTTGGGTAAAAGCTATTTTTGCATTGAAGTGCTCAATGGGTAAACTCAAAGCTAATAGAAAGTTTGAATAAAAGCATCATTAATGGCGTAGTTATAAATTCTGAAAGTCACTGATAGTCTTCCTCAATGTGGATGGACTTTTCTAGATTTGCAATTCGGTATAGGTTTGACTTCTGAGTCAAGAAGTGGGTTAGTTTCAAGGCATTTTACTCAATTTGGAGTGTGAGTGAGAAAAGAGCAAGGGCTGGAGATGTTCTAAAAGACCCCTTTTTACTTATTGTTTGTGACTTTTGCAGAGTAGTGATCAAGAAAGTTTGATGAAATTGCTTGACGAAAGTGCTTGTCTTGGAAAAAAGGTTCGTGATATTATTCTGCATTGCTTTGCTGCACATTGGTGAGGAACAGTTGAATTTGATGTTTCACCTGTGGATAACTGGAACTTTGACTTGTGGGGGGTAGAAAATAATCTGTAGGTGTGCATGGCTAAGAATTACTGCTAAATAGATACCTCTGCTCTGTGTTTATAAAATTGATTTTCTTGAATTGTATGAATTAGTCTTGATTCAAAAACCATGATTTTCTTCAACTGTACAACTTTTTCCACAAAAACCGGAAAATGAGAATTTGAACCTCAATTCTTCAATTTCTATTTCTATGCTTTTACCATCAGGAATAAAAGGTCATTGTGGCCTATTCTATATTGGGATTCATAAACTATTCAAAGTATTACTTTGGTTATAATTGGTATAGCTGAAATTATTAAATCTAGTTATGATTTAATGCTAAGGATATCTTGGTAGTGTGTGTACTAGTTAGCACTTAAGTCATTAAGCTCTAAACTTTACTATTAGGGGCTAGAGAACCACTGGATATGAGAACCACTTGATTCTAATAGCTTTGCTAGCAAATTTTATTTGATTTACGTCGCACTGGTACATGTTAGGTATAGGAGGATGCCTTGGAAAATCAATATCATGGAAATGTTAGAGTTAGACAAACTATGTCTTCAGTTTTACGAGCACCTGTAACTATAATGATGTTGCTAGTTCATCAGAATCCATATAAACGCGAACTTGTCACGATGCAGGGTGCTATTGGAGACGAAGATGCTGTTAAAGGAACCGAAGAGAGAATTCCTAAGAGATCAAAGGCAAACACTAGTTAATACCAAGCTATTAACTATGTATTTAATTCGGTATGTTGATATCTGTACATTATCCATTAACAGGTCAGAGAAAAGGATGATGATGAAAATAATGACCTGGAGGATAGGAAGTCAAAGAAAGGAAAGGTACGAAGGCACTTGTGTCTTGGTTTAAGAATTTGGTTGATAAGGCTTGAAGTATGGCGCTGGCTAGATGCGATTACGTGATATTCAGTGTCCAAACAGAGGATAGCACTACTAAATTTCATGGAAGTTTGTTATGTTTATTCCTTGAAGAGATACCTTAGTTGTGGGGTAGTTTGGCTTTGGATCCACCTGTGTTTTGTTTGTGGTATGTTCTTGGATCCGTACCGGACAATTAAACTACTAGTGAAGATTGATAGGATAATGGGGACATTTAAGTTTTGTTTTTGAAACTCCAAATAGTAAACACGCTGCGAAAGTGTAAATCCATTACATGCACTGTTTCTATTTTGACAAACCATAAATCTTGGTGATTTATAGATTAGTCTCAACTTGCAGTGGTGGTGTTATAATGCATAGCCTTCCTGTTCATTGTTCCATTATTTAAATAATGGCCTCATTTGCTTGGGATGCTACATTATGCTTCAGGATTTGAACTCACGACTCCCCATGACCAGCATTTTGTCCAGTAGTTTAGCTTTTGGTGAAACGGTTTTCTCTGTATTATGGCCATGTCATATGTTGCGCAGTATTTCTCAATGTCCTTAGAGAACCATTTGCAGTTTTACTATCAGGTTTGACCGATTGTTGCTTAACTTCTTTTTTATTTTGCATTTAATTGTACCTAGTTGTCTACAACTACTGAAGGAGCCGAGCTAGACGTATCCTTTTCAACTTCTGATACCCAGTTAAAGTATAAGGTATGCATATCCTGCAACAATTTTTGTCCTAATCTCTGATAGTATCACATGTATTGGCATTTGTTATCAAAGTAAAATTCCAAAATGGTAGTGTGACACATTGACGCTATTGACTTTGTCATAGCACCCTTATACTCGTTGCTCTTTACTTACAGGTTGTCGCGGAGTACGCGAAATCGGCGCGGTCCTTGTGCAAGAAATGCGACAAGAAGATTGACAACGGAGCCTTGAGGTTGGGTTCAGTGACCAGAGACAAAAGGCGAGGGTTTGATATGACCAAATGGCATCACTTGGACTGCTTTCCGATGGATTTGGAGTCGGTTGCTTCGGCTGACGAGATCGGCGGGTTCTCGTCGCTGAAGGTAACTTGGGTTGGTTTTCGATAAGAAAGGGGAGCCCTTTCTCATTTTTGGTGAGATTTGATGAGAAAAGGGAAAGGCCAATCAAAAACTTCCTTTTTTGTACTTTTTTTTTCTCCATTTGTCACCAAATTGCACCGTCCAAATGAGTGCTCTCACAAGAAACCATAACCCTTTCCTTCTTTCCTCATGAAACCCCTCCATCCAAAGGGGTTTGTCTTTTTGTTAGTCAAAACCAAAATTTGAGTGTAAAAGTCCCCTAAAACTCACAAGACACTATTTGACTCACACTTGTATCAAATTGAGTTTTACTCAAATTTTTACGCAAATCAAGGAAGACTCAATTTTTTACCCAAATTTGTAGGGCTGTTTTTCCATCATAAATTGACAACAATGCCATTAATGAAGCTCATACTCAAATTTGTGCTTAGCTTGGGTTTGCTCATTAGAGTGATTCATACTAGATGCAGCTTTTACTCCAATTTAAAAAATTGAGTACGAGCATGAATAAGAGTAAGGGGCGGAGATGAGATCATCTCCGGTCTTTTACTCAAAACTCTTACTAGATTTGGGTAAAAGCTTTTTTTGCATTGAAGTGCTCAATGGGTAAACTCAAAGCTAATAGAAAGTTTGAATAAAAGCTTCATTAATGGCATAGTTAATAATTTTGAAAGTCGCCAATAGTTTTCAACATTGTGGATGGACTTTTCTAGATTCGGTATAGGTTTGACTTTTGAGTCAAGAAGTGGGGTTAGTTTCAAGGCATTTTACTCAATTTGGAGTGTGAGTGAGAAAAGAGCAAGGGCTGGAGATGTTCTAAAAGACCCC
>BPLS01000532.1:1393520-1407996 GCA_019656275.1 Rhododendron kiyosumense
CTTTTACTTATTGTTTGTGACTTTTGCAGAGTAGTGATCAAGAAAGTTTGATGAAATTGCTTGACGAAAGTGCTTGTCTTGGTGAAAAGGTTTGTGATATTATTCTGCATTGCTTTGCTGCACATTGGTGAGGAACAGTTCAATTTGAAGTTTCACCCGTGGATAGCTGGAACTTTGACTTGTGGAGGGTAGAAAATTGTGTAGGTGTGCATGGCTAAGAATTACTGCTAAATAGATACCTGTGCTGTGTTTATAAAATTGATTTTCTTGATTTGTACGAATTAGTCTTGATTCAAAAACCTTGATTTTCTTGAACTTCACCAACTTTTTCCACAAAAACTGGAAATTGAGAATTTGGACCTCAATTCTTCAATTTCTATTTTCTATGCTTATACCATCAAGAATAAAAGTTCATTGTGGCCTATTCTATATTGGGATTCATAAACTATTCAAAGTATTACTATGGTTATAATTGGTAGAGCTGAAATTATTAAATCTAGTTATAATTTATTAATAAGGTTATCTTGGTAATGTGTTTAGTTAGCACTTAGTGATTAAGCCCTAAACTTTACTACTAGGGGCTAGAACCACACACAGAAACCACTTTATATGAGAACCCCTTGATTCTAATAGCTTTGCTAGCAAATTTTATTTGATTTGCTTCGAATCGGTACAGGATAGGTAATAGAAGGATGCCTTGGAAAAGCAATATCTTGGAAATGTTAGACAAACTGTGTCTGCATTTAAGGTTTTATATGCGAGCACCTGTAACTATAATGATGTTGTCTAGCTCATCAGAATCCATATAAAAACAAACTTGTCATGATGCAGGGTGTTATTGGAGACAAAGATGCAGTTAAAGGAACCAAAGAGAGAATTCCTAAGAGATTGAAGGTAAAAACTAGTCAATACCAATCTATTAACTATGTTTTTATTTGGGTATGTTGATAGCTGTGCATTATCCATTAACAGGTCAGAGAAAAGGATGATGATAAAAATAATGACCTGGAGGATAGGAATTCAAAGAAAGGAAAGGTACGCAGGCACTTGTGTCTTGGCTTAAGAATTTGGTTGATAAGGCTTGATGTATGGTGCTGGCTAGATGCGTCTACATGATATTCAGTGTCTAAATAGGGGATAACACTACTAAATTTCATGGAAGTTTGTTATGTTTATTCCTTGGAGAGACACCTTAGTTGTGGGGTAGTTTGGCTTTGGATCCATGTTGTGAAATTTTGATGTACTTGCAAGTGCACAAATCGTATCGAAGTATTGTTATGCAAGTGCGAGGTTGAACCCATGGGGACTTGTGTATTTTTATAGGAAAACTAAATAAACTTAAACCCTAAACTAGTTGACAAAAGTTGTGATTTGTATTTTAACTTTGAACTAAAAATAACAATAGTGAAAACAAACACATAAGTTGACGATTGAATGAACTTGATGAAAGGAAAGTGACTAAGGTTTCAGAATCCACACTCATGTATTCATAGAAGTTACTAACAAACTCTTATTTATTTCCCTACTTTCTTCACAGTAAATTGGTAGCTAAACTCTATTACCATGGAAAGTATCATCATTACTACCTTTTAGAAAAACAACTTATGTACGTTCTTCCTTGCCTTAATGTTCAAGACAAAAAATCATATGTATCCATTCGAAAACAAATCACAAAAGATATCCGGTCCGGTGCTTGAAATCAAGAGTTGCATAACAGGGCTAAATAATTAGTTAGCAATCCCAAATCATGGAAAAAACGTGATTGAATCCGTATCCAAAATTACTAACTTAATTAAAATGAGATAAGAACGATTATTCATTGAGGATTTTTCTCTTTTTCCAGCCATGGCCTCCGTTCTCGGAATGGTGTTGTGCGTGGTGATCAAGCTGTCAATCCTCCCAAACTCTTCTTCCTTTGCCATTTATAAAACTGGCTGAGGTTCCTTAATAGGAAAACAAATCCTTTGTTGATTGTGCTTCCCTAATAATGTCAACCTCTACCCCAATAAAGACTTATACATTTCCTAATTGTATAATATTATTAGGTATATATGGTGGTGATCAAACACTAGTATCTAGTCCTAGCACACACGTGCAATCCGTCCAAACATGAGCTGCCTTTCATACTTTCCAAAACCCAACTCAAAATCCTCTTTTTAAGTCTCGGACGAAGCCTTTTTTGTGACAAGTAAAATACCTACAAAACATGAATAAATAATAATAAGTCGTAAATAACTATTAAGTGCAGACTAAAAATGAGTCTTTTTAATACTAGATTTTGTGTTCATCAATCCACCTGTGTTTTGTGTGTGGTAAGTTCTTGGATCCCTACTGTGCAATTAAACTACTAGTGAAGATTGATAGGATAATGGGGACATTCAAGTGTTGTTTTTGAAACTCCAAATAGTAAACACGCTACGGAAGTGTAAATCTGTTACATGCATTGTTCTATTTTGACAAAGCATGAATCTTGGTGATTTATAAATTACTCTGAACTTGCAGTGGTGGTGTTATAATGGGTAGCCTTCCTGTTCATTGTTCCATTATTTTCATAAAGGCCGCATTTGCCTGGGAGGCTACATCATGCTTTAGGATTTGAACTCACGAATCCCCATGACCAGCATTTTGTCCAGTAGTTTAGCTTTTGGTCAAAAGGTGTTATCTATATTACAGCCATGTCACACATTGTGCAGTATTTCTCAATGTCCTTAGTGAACCATTTTACTGTCAGGTTTGACATATAGTCGCTTAACTTTTATTTTATTTTATTTCGCATTTAATTGTACGTAGTTGTCTACAACTACTGAAGGAGCCGAGCTAGACGTATCCTTTTCAATTTCTGATATCCAGTTAAAGTATAAGGTATGCAAATCCTGGAACAATTTTTGTCCTGATTTCTATGATAGTATCACATGTATTGGCATTTGTTATCAAAGTAAAATTCCAAAATGGTAGTGCCACACATTGACTTTGTGATAGCACCCTTATATTCGTCGCTCTTTACTTACATGTTGTCTGTACAAATCTTTCTTGATCCAGGATGCTACACTATTACCAAAATGGAAGGCATTTCGCACAGTGATATTCCTTGAACAGGTGAGATGTATAACAAATGAATGGTACCTCACGCTTCAGGTTGTTGTTGGACTAGTCAAGCATAAGGTTTAGAAGTGCATCTTGTTTTGCGAATAATATCATAACGGTAAGATTTTGGGCAAAAAGCCAAGAATCCCGACAAGAGCCCAAATTTTGCATCCTGATTGATACTGTTGATGACTCAAGCTACTGTGTTGATGACATCATAAGGGCTTTTCGGCTTCATAGTATTGTTGACACATATCAAATAATTCTCGTATGTGTGTTGATGGGAATTTCATATGGTAATGTTCGCTACTGACATGACATTTGACATTGGTTGCGGTTTGTTGATATGTTTTACTTCATGCAGGATGAGGGCCTTCAAGATTCCGGAAAAATTGCTGGGTTTGATTTTGATGGGTGTCTTGTGAATACGAGTGTGAAGAAGTATGACAGTTTGTACTAATACCTTAGTTGCTCAAATATACCATGTATATGAATTGATAGTGCATAGAAAAATATCAAGCATTTTAGAAGGCTGGTTTTCAGATGGGCATCTTTGGTGATATGAAATTGAACCAAGTAAAGAAGAAAGGTTGATACTGTTCTTTGATTACCCCTAATTTAACATCAAATTATTAGTGTGAACTAAAATTGGCAGGGGAAGATGTTTTTTCTCACTTTAGTATTAGTTGGAATTTTTTTTTATTTTTTTTGGGTAATTAGTTGGAAAACTTATTTACTTTTATACAAGAAACTATGATATGAGATAAACAACACAGCTACATTATTTTTCACATGGTTGATACATATTGCTAATACCTTGTCGTGCCTGTTTCCCTACGTGAACCATCCACCGAAAATGATTGAAATTTTCTGTTTTGCTGTAATTCCAGTGCAGGAATATTTTCTAGTCATTTGAGCAGCGCGCTACTAGAAAAATTTACTGATTATTGTTTTTACTTTAAATTCAGAGTTGGTCCAGATGCTTGGTCCCTGATGTATCCTTCAATCCCAGAGAAGCTCCAGAGCTTATACAATGAAGGCTACAAGCTGGTATACTCTTGTTTCTCATAAATGGTCTCTAGGAACTTATGGTGGCTATAAGAAAAAGAGGATTGTGACTTGTTATTAGGTGTTGTGGCCCTTTAGTTGCTTGTATAGTGCAAGTATGTTTTGCTTGTTAGATATTTTTATTTTGTGTTTCTCTTGGTCATGCTCATCATCGTTGTTGTGATTAATAGGTGATCTTTACCAATGAATCCAACATTGATCGCTGGAAGAATAAGAGACAGGTAGCAGTGGACTCGAAAATTGGACGCCTTACCAATTTCATTAAGCATGTGAATGTCCCAATGCAGGTGGGTCAATTCAGGCACTATATTATGCCTTTTTGATGGAACAGTAATTTAATAGGTTTTGTCGACTTTAAGGACTTGTATAATCATGCATACCCCATCTATCTTTCGAAGAAACTCTACAGGAATCCTGGATTGATTAGATCATTCAGGCAAGGACCATCTAGTCAATGGTGTTTGTTACTTTTCCTTGCTAATGGGATTACATCATGCGTCATTTTTGCTCACATGAAGGCAATACCTGTTAGGGCAAGATTACAATTAGTACCACACACAGTTTTTCCAGTTAGTCGAGGTTGTAAACTTTTGGAGTTATTTCGAACTTTGTTGAATTCAATTCAAATGCTTCTGAAGTATTTTCTCCTTTGGCTCTATGAATTTCCCCTCATATATCTCTATGCCATCTAAATTGACTGGATTATTCATCCTTGTGCAGGTTTTCATAGCTTGTGGAATAGGCAAATCTGGTGGCCAAACTGAGGATCCCTTCAGAAAACCTAATCCTGGGATGTGGCATCTTATGGATTGGCACTTCAACTCTGGCATTTCAATCGATATGGATCAGTTATTTTCTTTCTCTCTCCTAATTGATGTTTATGCTATTATCCCTGTTTAAGACATTTTTCAACTACTTCCTCGAACATATATTACCTACCACGGAAGATGGAAGATAGGTTCAGTCCTCTGCTATAAACTTCCATCTTTACCTTTCAGATCTTTCTATGTCGGTGATGCAGCTGGGAGAGAAAATGATCATAGCGCTGCTGACATCAAATTTGCAGAGGTATTGCTAAAATCTTTCTTAAGGTCACATTACAATATGTATCCTTGATACGAGTACAGTTTTGGGAGGAGGTGGAAATAAGGGTCATAGAATGACAATAGTTCATGTTACAAGATTGTTTTCGTACTTTTATGGAAGACCTCATTGCTTAAAATCAGAACAAGTATGAACATGCATTGTCTGGGATATAGATAGCTTCTAACCGTAAATGAGGCTGGTCTAACTTTGTTTATTCTAGAGCATCTGATCAGCATTGACTAAGATTTCTCTGTCCTTGTCCTGAATAAGGATGACAAAGATCAACATGACACAGTGGTGAAACTATTGCTCGTTTTTTGAGTAGAACTCAACCACAACCTAAAAAGCTAGCTATTGAAGTGAGGTATCCTCACTTCAATATATGTCATGTTACGTTGGTAACTTAGAAATGTCGGACTTTGTGCATTGCCTTTTTTTGTGAAATGGTAAATTTTTTATTAAGCTTTGTGCATTGCCTTTGCTTCACAGAAACATCTTCCTATGTTTATTGGCGACACTATTTTCTTTGACTTGTTATATTGATGTTGAAATTCAAGCCATATTGCTATTATCTTTATCGGGTCCAACAAATAGTGATGACTAAACAATTCATTTCTGGTTTCAGGCCGTTGGGTTGAAGTTTTACGTTCCCGAGGAATACTTCGAAGTGTAGAGCATCTGGTTCCTGGATTCTAGTTCATGAAATTCCAGTCCAATTTAAGTAATGCTCGGTTAGGAGGGATGTAATTCAGATACATTGGTGGTTTTGGGAATCAATGGAAAACCTAAAGCTTGCACATACTCGTTTATTCAACTCATCTGCATCAACACTTCAAAAATTGAAGAGAAATTTTGGAACACAAAAGAAGAAAAAACCTAGTATATTTCAGCTACCGTCCATATGAAGCTGGGTGAATCATTACATTGAATTCATAGCCAGTTATTTGTTGTTGCCAGTTGGCACAAGTTCAAAACTTCTGCAACAAAACAGGTTTTCAATTGAAGAGGTAGCTGAAACTGGAAAGCTGAGAGTCATCCGCATCAAATAAGAAATGTCCTCACCTATATTGCATTTCAGCATACAGGCTTAACATTTGGCACAAGTGACCGAGTTTTTTTTATAGCCTAATGGTGCAAATAAGATGATCAGGGTGCAAATGCACTCATAGCAAGCCGGGTTCTGCACCCAAGAGATGCATCATTTCTTCCCACCAATCTCACCCTCCAATATTGCGTGTCTCATCAAAACAATCTCCTTTACAAGATTTCGGTAAGTAAACGGTCTCACAGCCGCTCGCAGGAACAGCTCAGGTGGGATTCTACTCTTCTTGACCCTCCTCCTGAATGGACCGTACCCAACTCGTCGCCATTCTTCTGGAGTTACTTTTGCCCTAACACCCCTCATTGCCAATTCATCCCCATCATCATTTCCCCTTTCTCTTCCCTTTTCTGTAATCCCCAATTGCTGCCTGTACGTCTTGTTAGACGCCTCCATACTTTGTTTTGCAATATTTTCCATTGCTTCGTTGCTACTCAGTGCCTTCTTGAACTCCTCATCCCAATCCTTCTCATCCTCTTCTGAACTCAAGTCCTCCTCGTCGTCTGCATTACCCAATTCATCATCTCCATCCCCATCCCCATCCATGTCCATGACAACATCATCAGCACCGTCATCATCCCCATCATCCTCTATCCAATCAACGACCTCCTCCTCACCCACATTGCCACCACCACGATCATCTTCATCGGGAGCATCACAACCTAACTCCATCTCCTCTAGCTTAGCCTTCCACTCCTTTGTATACGGATGCAACAGCTCCACCGGATGATTCCCCAGCAAAAACTCCAAACACTTGGACTTCTTCTCATCACTCAACTTCTCAAACCCCTTGACAACATCATCCACAAACGCCTTGGGATTCACCTTCACAATCTTACACAACCCACCAAAATAAGTATACAACTCAACCCTCCCATCATCATCTTCCAATTCACACAAGAAATCTCTTTCCGTATCTGGATCGAGCAACGGTGTCAACCCTTTGAAGAACTCATCTTGAGGCTCAAACCTACACTGGTAAACCGGCCTCTTCACATATATCAAATCCGGTCTCCACCACGCCGCGCACTGTGTAATCAATGCCCTCGTTTTGTTCCCAAGCCTACCCATCAAGTTCCACTTATCCAACCTCTGTTTTCCTGCCTCAACCACAACTTCACAAACCAGAGTCCACTGCTGCCACGGCAAATCCGAAATTCTCCACTTCGGATGCCTAACGAAAACCCAGAAATACTTCAACCCCACATCCCTGTTCAATGTGCTCAACCTATTGTTAAAATCTTGAGCCATTTCATACTGCTCAATCCTTTCCCACTCCTCGTGGTCCTTAACTTCCCCGATAATGGTCACACGCTCGTCGGTGAAATCGCCTCGGATAGGTTCCCCCAAAACCACTCCCCGCCACGAGTACGGCCCGAACTGGCCGTACTTGTACCAGTCGTGTGGGTGGCGGAGGTTAGGATCGTCTTTATCCATGAACCTGACCATTCTATCGTACCCTAAACCGATAGTCTGGAGCTCTTCTTCGGTGAAATTATCTGGGTAGTTCTTACTTTTAGGGTTTTTCAGCCTGTAGAAGAGGTTCTCCGCCATTCTCCGGCTCCGTTTACGGGCGTTGCGCTTCGCCTCGCGGCGGACCTCGGCGTTTCCTTCAAGACGACCGGACGAGCGGCTGCCTCCGGCGGGATCCTTCTTGCTCCGACCGGCGAAGGAGCGGAAGTCTCTTGCATTTTGGCGGGGAAATGGAGGTGTGGGGTTTTGAAATTGACAGCGAATGTGGAAGGGTTTAGAGTAGCTTTTTGAGGAGGGATGAATTTGGGCTAGGGACCTGTGGAGAAGAGGTGGGAATTGGAAAGGGGAGAGAAAAGGGTTTAGGGTTTTAGAGAGAGAAGGGTTTTGAGTCGGCATTTGGAGGTGAAAGAACGGTTGCAAGTTGGAGAGAGATAACGAAGTAAACACTTCTGACCCTTAAAAAGTCGTATTTTTATTTGAATTTCGTCCTTAAACAATACAATAACTCCCTCCCTCCCAAAATATTGGAGAGATTCTATAAGAGTTTAAAAGAATTGTACGAATATCGAAAAAATTCAAAGATTTTGAGACGGATGGAATACTAGTTTCATTTATCGTCATGGAATTTGTTTTTGTGGAAGGGCAATGAATTCATTAATACTCCTATTACCTCTGTCTTTATTTTTGTCTCATTTGATTTTTGGGAGTATGTGCTCCTTGTTAATTGATTATATCTTACAATCTATAATATTTTAAGTGATTTTAAAAATATCGTTTAAAAAAGTTAATTGAGATTTATCAAATAAAATCCATATTACATATTAATGGTATTATTAATTAAAAGTTATAATTAATTTTTTATCTGACCAGGATTGGATGAGCCTTGAAGGGCAATAGAATGAGGCCGGGGGAGTAACAACTACTCCGTATGACTTTCATTTGTCCCTATTTTTTAGTCATTTATTCCATTTTAATCGGATTTTAAATTGATTATATTATCCGTCGATAATACTTTTATATATACTATAGATCGTGGTTTGTAGCTCTCGACTTGTACTATAACAAAATTTTCAAAATCAGCCAAAATATTATAGATTATAAGATATACTCCTTCCGTCCTAATTTAACAGTCCATTCTGAAAGTTCGGGTCACTTTTTAATTGATTATTTATTGTAATTTATAATATCTTATGTGATTTTAAAAATATTATATTATAGAATTAATCGAGATCTATCAAACAAGATTCATATTGAATAACAAGTTTTTTTATCTGGTTAGAATAGAATGAGTCATTTTTAAATTGGGATGAAGTGAGTAATCAATTAAAAAGTGATACAAACTCTTAAAAAATACTCTCTCCGTCCCTTTTTAAATGTCCTACTTCGTAATTCCAATTTATTTAAAAGACATTATCATTATATCTTTCACATCAACTTTTATCTCAACTTTTCCTTCTTATCCTCTATAAAAATATCATCATTACATTTTTACTCACAAACTTTTCAAAATGGAATCTACTTTTAGGGGCAAAATGAAAAATTTACCAATTTTTACCCACTAATTTTACAAAATGAACACTTATTAAGGGACATTCCAAAATGAAATACTGGACTCTAAAAAACGGACGGAGGGAATACTAGTTATAAAAAAAGACTAAATAATTATAACGGAGCGAGTACACTCATAGTGTACATCTAATACAATTAGTAAAAGATCTATTGCACTGAGATATAACACATCTAAATGGGCACTTTCAATTTCAAATCTAGGCTTAATTTCAAGTTAATGATTCATTACTGGCATAGTTGTAAATATTTGGGGAAAAAATCGTCTTCCAAATTTGAGTTAGAATTTATAGGTGTTCCTTAATTTGGTTAAAAGTTTAATTAAAATCTAATTTGATACTGTACTAATGAATTTTTTTGAGTAAAAAATTGAACATTTTAATTAGATTTTGTTTCGGAGTTAAAAGTAAACTCCGAAGATGGTTTAGAGCCCTGTTTGATAGTAATCAATCCAAAGACTCAAAAACCCACCCGCGAAATTAATCTCCACCGAACAAAAGCCGACAGGTTCTCTCTCTCTCTCTCTCTTTGTTGTTGTTCATGGCTAATTTTGATGCTTAAATATAACATTTTGTGGGAGCGAGAAATAAAACTAGTATTAACCCTCTAGGTGCCCTTCCTCCTAGCATTTTCGTGGGGAGCCTAAACTGCGGCGGCTTCTGCCCTGGGCCGGCCCTGATTGTAGTTACAGTTTGATCACACCTGAATGTAGTTACAGACTTACAGTTTGATTACATGAGCTAGTAATGAATTCAGAATCGAAACTGGTTCTTTATTGAATCTGGATTCTGGGGTATTTTGACTGCTGTGAAGAATTGTGCGGCTGTTTCTTTGTTTGCCAAATTCTTTGCTCTCAAACTTTTATCTTGTGTTGGGCAGATGCAATTTTAGGTAACTCATAAACAAACAAGTGGTAGAGAGAGATGCAGAAATTGGGAGAATTCAAGCTGCCCAACTTCTTCAACTACCCGCCGTACTTCACGTAATTGGTTGCTTTCTTTTGCTTGATAGGTCATTGATTTTAGTTTTTTTAGTTCGAGATACTTGCTGCACCCTGCATACTTACGGGCAATTAGGTACATGAAAAACCCACCGGAGACGTTCATTGTAGGATCGATTTCAGTGCATATTTTTGTAGAAACGGGTTTATTTCTGTATGTTATGGTACTGGAAAAGCCAAAAATAAAGGGTGTGTTGGAAATTGTCTGAATTTGAATCATGATGATATTTATAACGAATGTTAGTTTGTATATGGTATTGCCTTCATCTAGAGACGATATAGCTTGTACCCTGTGGCACTTGGTTTCTAAGCTTTTCCTTGTTCTTCCCCCCAGTGGTAGGGGTGTTTTCATACTGCTGAGAGCATCTTCAATGGAATCACTGAACTTGACTGCTAAAATGATAAAGGTTGGCCAAATATTTTGTGTTGCGTGTGTGCTAATTAAGTGCATGGATGAGTGATCTAATGGAATAGCTTTAGTGTTTGTTGAGGTATATGCAAATACAGAACAAATGTATTATATACATAAAGTAAAGTTGTCCCCACTCTCTCTCTCTTCCACACTCCTTCTCTTCTTCTCTCCCTCCCTTTTGGCTTTTGAATAGATTGCTAGATATAATAAACCACTTTGGAGCCAAGCTTGAGTACCTACCTAAGGAGTCAATTTAGAGAGCCCATTGGAGCAGTAAAAAAAAGTGCTTTTCTCAAACGATTGATGGGAGCCTCATTTAGTCGGGCCCAGGTTCATGGGATTTGGGCGTGTTGAGTTCAAAAGGGTGTGGTCCAATTAGAATCAGCTTGTTTGAATCAATGTCGATAGATATCTAGTTGACATTTTGCGGTTCTTTCTAGTTGTTACGAGGAAAGCATTAATCTTTTGCACTTTTGACCAAGTTCCTTCAAGAATGTGCCTTTTTTGACCGCCTTGGCTGGGTGAATTTAATGAATCAATTTCCAAAGCTATCGTCCTTACTAAGCTTGCCCTATGATTCTTCACCATGAGGGAAAGATATGAACTCTCTTGGTATGGCAAGAATCCGAGTTTCATCCTTCGAGTGTCGATTGAAAGTGTCTACATAGCAATGATTTCTTTTTTACCAAGTGACCAGTGACTTTATCTAAGGCTGGAAACCAAGCCTAATGACCCAACCTATTGAATTGAGTATGTTCATATCCTTTTGTAAATCAATAGTCTGTTAGGGAGTATTCAAACATGAATTTCATTCTTGTTCACATAATAAGCTGGAAGAATTGGAGCTGCATTGTGAAGTTTTCATGCAAATTCATGGTCCTGTGCTCTAAAAGCGGTCAGAACAGTTTATGCCAGAAAAGCGACGTTCTTGGCTAGTTGGCTCTTCAAGAGTTTTGAGGGGCCACTCGATTTCATTCCCATGCTTTGAGGTAAGCTGTGTCGATATGAATGAAGAGAAATGCCAAACCAGCAAAACCAACTTATTATGTGCATATATGATGCCAATTGTCAAGTCAGTCAGTATCCTTCTTGTACTCCAATACTAAGCAAGAAGTGCCATATTTTCATTGCCGTAAGAATGGATACGTGACCTAGAGCTGTAGAGCATCCATTTCTTATAAAATGGATATGTTTGGGTAGTGTAGATAAACGTATCTTTGGGTATTCCAAAACTGAGGAGTATTGGTCTCAGATTCCTTTACGGCTCCATATGTTGTTGGCTTGTTAGATATTCATTTCCATCTGCACTGTGAGTTTGCATACATACTCATGTAATTGTCTCATGAAGTTTACTCATTTGGAAATTTTCCCTCTTGGAACCTTTCATAATGAAAATTGGTTACTTGTCAAAAAAATAAAATAATAATAATAATGGAAATTGGTCATTTCCATTCCTTCTTCTGTCTTTGTATAGCTTGCAGCCAGTAAAGGACACGCGGGAGAAGCAGATTCAACTTTGGAAGGGACTGATACTTGATTACTGTAAAACCCAAAAGGTTTTTATAGTTGAACCAGAAGGATTTCCTTTGTTTACAAATTCTGGAATTGAAAGTAACCCTTTCTCCTTGTTACTATTTCTACTTTCTCTTCTTTGGTTTACCTGCTTATTTCATGCAATCATAACATATTTCTGATTGTTCTCTAAACGTAAATGAGTTCTGTTTTATAACCGAGTATAATACCACTGCATGGAGCTTTTCAAGGCAAATTACAAGTGTAAAACGGAGATATTTCTTTGTTGCCATCTATCTGGCATGAATAGAACTTAATTGAGAAGTTATTATGCATGAACGTGGGTGGTTATTTTAATATTCCACCCCATTCCTTGATGGAGGCCTCAGGATTCTGCTCAGCTCAACTGCTGTGGGGATTGTGGTGTACTAGGTTGGTTTCAGATGATAGGTATAATATCTTCTTCACGTGTGCAGGCTTGTTCTGAAGCTGCAAGTTTTGTCAAATTTAAGATACAGAAAAAGGTGTATATGTTGTCCATTTATCTACTTACCATGGAGAGGTAAAAACTGAAAGAGTTGTACTGTTAAATCACTAGGAAGACAGGACGATAACATTCAATCATTTAGGTAAAAATAACATTGTGAAGGTGAATAATTTTAACTACACGTTGCACTCCTGTGCTAAACGATTCTGTTTTCTCTACCATTCAAATTTCAAGAGTAGTTGGATTAATGTGTGCATTTTGGTTTGTAAATTACACGAAGAAAACTATGTTTCCTCACCTGCTGCTGAATTTTGACTTCATTGTGGCAATTCAGGGTCTCTAAGCCATGAAGCTAGGGAAGTATTTCTCTCAACCTTAGTTTCCGAAGGTTTGTTCACGTCCCCAAGATTTCCTGTTTTAGTGCCTTATTGAAGTTGACCATCCTCCTCTTGCATGTAAACGTAGGGTTTTGTTTGTTAAATTTCGGTTTGACTTTACAGGATGTGCAGAATGGATGGACAAGGGACATAGGAAATGTCTTATCCTCTGGCATCGCATTCAAGAATGGGCTGATTTAATTTTACGCTTTGTGAGTAGCTTTGTGATCTTGATTAGAACCTGTTTTTCATTCATGTGTACTTGCTACATCAGTGATTTGCTTATTATTAATGTTACTTGATAAGCACTGGAATAGGTGAAAGATAATGGCTTGGAAGATAGCGTAATGACGGTTGAGGAAATTCGTTCAGGGACTGAATCCCGTGGCACAGGTGAGCTGTAAACCTAAACTTTCCTCTTAAACCCCTGTTTGCTTACTATTGCTGTGAAGGTAATACAGCCCCTATTAATACGAGTTAATCAGCAGCTGTCCAAAAATAACATCCCAGAAGAACACCAAAAAGAAAAATGACGAGAATCTTTGTTTCAGTCACAATCCACTTGGAAATAAGATTCTGAATGCTGATAATACATTCAGGCTGCCTTTTGGATCTTCGATTGAAGGAGTGATTTGTAGAGGCAAAGAAAAAGAGTGGAAGAAGGTTTTCACACAAACCAGATATTGATGCAAAAGGAAAAACTTGTGTCAATAAGAATGGGAGGACTTCTTGTGGTGCATCTATGAAAACTTGTTGGTCAAACAGACCAAATTTGATCGAAAAGGAAAACTTGTGCCAATAAGAATGGGAGGACTTCTTGTGGTGCATCCATAAAAACATGTAGGTTATGGACCAATCAAATCATTTTCCATTTTGTTTCTGGCTTTATACGTGTCTCTGAACTGCCATATTTCACTAAAAGAGATATACTGGCTGCAATATTTCTTTTAGTGATGCACTTATGCCTGATTTAACATAGATAGATTTAAGCCAAAAAATTCTAGATTATTGTAAGTGATGCACTTTGCCGTAGTCCCCCAAGATGATAAATTGCTTTCATTGTCATAAGATAATTTACGATGATTACTCTAATCATCTCATGAAAATGGCCCTTTACACATGATTACTCATGAAGTGTACGGCTTTATTTTTAGCTGGAAGCTGTTGGCTTCTTGTTGACGAAAATTTCATACCTCATCTTTGGCCTAATAATCGAATCTTAATTAGTGTTTATTAATTAGGTATTCCTCATCATTGATGCCATCTCTCTCTCTCTCTCTCTCTCTCTCTCTCTCTCTCTCTCTCTCTCTCT
>BPLS01000532.1:1408006-1421809 GCA_019656275.1 Rhododendron kiyosumense
CACACACACACACACACACACACAGAGTTAAGAGGGGTTTGGCAGACGTGGAGTCCGAGCATGGAGTTTCATTTTCCTGAGTATATCTACAACAAAAGGTGTGTATTAAGCATGTCAAATATATCAAAGAAAACTCTAACTCAACTAGAGTAGGGAAAGAATTAGACTAATCATTCTTCATTGGCCTTGGTGCCTTTCTCAGATATCTATCTCTTCATTAAATTCATTGGAAAGAGATTGTGGTACTCCATTGTGCTTTCAATGGTGTACTAATCTCTGGCTCTCTCTCTCTATCTATTGTGATGTGCATTAGACCTTCATGGGATTGACCGCATAGTACTGATGCGAGCTTTGAAGCTACTAGAACACAAGGGAAAGCTTGCAATCTTCAAAGGAACTTCAGCTGATGATGAGGGCGTGAAATTTTCCATCTAGTGCTCTCCTTCGTTTCAGTTCAACTAGCGTTGATTCGTGTTTGCTCTATGTATACTATTGTAATTTTTTAGTTGATTATCTTCTCAATACATTATTGTGATTTCGGTTGATGACCGTCGGATCCAATGGAAATAAGTGGCCTAGTTTGTTTGACTGATTTCGTTTTCCTGTATTTCAATGATTAATGGACGGCATCTTTCTGCACGATCGAGTACCTGAGGATAATCCGGGATGCCAATGAAGTAGAAGGCCTTTGGTAACAAGGGTGGAGGAGGAGAGAGCCCAAAAGAGTGCCAGTAAAGACCAACAGATCCAAGTAATGTGGTGGTGGCGGTAGGTAGGATATAAGAAATGGCTTAGGGTTGGCTAAGTGCCCATATTTATAGGGGAAACATCCCGAGGGTTGCCTGGTTTGAAGACATGCGGTGTCCCCCTAATGGCTTCTCGACTGAGGGCCAACGTTTGAGGTCAGACTTATAATGACTAGGTATCAGGTCAAAAGTTATTGGGAGCTGAAACCTTCTGGCAGGTGTCACGCGTAAGACCTTTAGTGGTTAGACAGAAGGTATGTAGCAGGCATGTGAGTTCTGTAGTTAGGTTTGGGGTCTACGGATTAGAGGTTAGTGATACGTGGGGTTTTGTATTATGAGACTTCAGGGGCCGCATGATTGTCAGGTGGTATGTAAGGATAGCAAAATCTCAGTTTGGAGTTTCAGTAAGCTGCAGAGGGTAGGTTTGATATGGATCTTGATAAAGCCTTCGGTCAGCAGACATGCCTCTCTCTCTAAGACTGGTCTGAAGTCCAAACCCCCTGGGATGGTTTAGGCCTTTGGACGATCTATTGGACTCAAGCCTCCATTCCACATTACTCCTTCAGTCCCGAGTAACTTGGGCCCTGTCTCTTGCCCGAGTATAAACTGCAGTGCCATGTACCCACAGCGTCTAATGAAAAAACTATTCAAGGCATGCTTTGAAGGGAACTGTCCTCAATTACTAAGAGTAGTAGATGATGTAGCAAGCAATTCTATGACCCTATCGAATCTAAGGGACATTCAAGCTCTATGTTCGGGTGGTTTTGGAAGGAAACTTTCAATTCATTTATGGCCCTGACCGCGTCGGTGTGAAAATTTTTGCAACTTGAAAATAGAAACATTTTTGGGTGGAATTCTTGGCATATTCATGGGTACTTAGTCAGAGAAAACAATTCTTATTGGTTTGCATAAGTTTGGATGATTTTCCCTATTTGATAAGTTATTATGAATATTTAGACATTCGCAACAAAAATATTTGAAGTTTTCAGTTCGAGACATCCCTATAGGCGAATAGAGACATGTAAATTGCATTTGATCAAAGAATCTGTTTGAATTATTAGAAAATAATTACCTGATGAGAAAAGATACAATAACGAGTATCACAATCTCGTGAATCTACATTTCTGCCTCGATCCAAAATTTGCACAATGCATTTTTCATGCGCATACAAGAAACTACACCTGGTACAATCTCGTGAATCTCTAGAAGTGGATTTTACTTGTGAATGTAAGCTTAGCAAAGAATGATGTGAATTCTGAGATGTAGAACTGGGAAAACACAGCGGACACGAGAGAGCATCACATGCAGTAATCTGAAAGGATATCAAGAATTTCTAGCTGGTCAATGGGCTCCACAGCATATTCATCCACATCAGCAGGTGTAATTCTAACTCGATGCTGCTCCTTCTTTTCATACACAGTGGGATTGGCGTTGATTAATTCAGAAACCATTTTCCTCAATCAGCCTCTGGCAGTATGCATAAATATCACATTAGTCATTTACCAAACAAGTTTCTTTAAACTTCAAATATATCAATTTGGGATACTGTAAGACATTCATTAGAGCAAATAAAATTATTTGTTCTTCACAAAAAGAATACTATCCGACGAGCCAGGGCCTGCCCTGGGCATAGGGATGTAATTAGACCGAGCAGCTCGTGAGCTTGGCTCCTTAAGGCTTGGTTTGGCTTGGCTCATTGAGTAAACGAGCCGAGCTTGAGCTCGAGTTTTCGGCTCGGCTCGGCTCGTTTGACAAAAGCTCGGTTCGTTAAGAGTAGCTCGGCTCAATTAAAGAGACTTGTTTGGTAAATGACTCAGTCGGCTCAATAAGGCTCGAGCCGAGCTCGAGCTCGAATTTTGGGCTCGAATAGTAAACGAGCTGAGCTCGAGCTCAACAATGCTTGACTCGTTTACAGCCTCACCAGAGGCCTGGAAAGCCACCGCTTCAGGCTAAAAGGAAGGGTCCCCACCCACGGAAAACAACAAACAGAAAGACACCACGAACACACAGAGAGAGAGGGAGAGAGAGAGAGAGAGAGAGAGAGAGAGAGAGAGAGAGAGAGAGAGAGAGGTTCCTGTTGGTGTGGTTGCCGGAGCCGCCGATCGTGGCCGGAGCTGCTGAGCTTTGGGGTGGTGGTGTCGGTGAACCGATCGTTCAGTATACCACTAGTAAAAACAACAGTACTTAAATTATACCTATATCCCTAAAGTATACAATATTTATAGATATATCACCAAAGTATTATTAATTACATCAGATTCGCGAATCTATCAAGCTGTCGGGTGACGTTCCAGAAACCTTCTTACAAAATAAACAGCTTATTTTATATTTTCAAACTAAAAAATAATATAAATGAAAAATATTTTTTTTATTTTTTTGCATTGTATAAAAGATCTCATCGAGATTTTTCAAATAAGATCCATATTGCATATTTTTAGATTTCAATAAACTCATAATTTTTGAGTTTGAAATTACCTTCTCAAAAAATAAAGACTTATTTTTAGTTCTGGAATGGGGCCAGGGGCTCAGATCATTTATTGAACAAGCCTAAATTGAGATTCAGGTTTAGTTCATTTAAAAGACGAATCGAACTCAGACGAGCTCTTATCGAATCAAGTCTCGAACATTTTGTAAACGATTCAATTCATTTATAGCTCTAGTGGTGGATGAAGACGAAGATGAAAAAGGAAAAGTTGTATTGGTAAAACAATAATGCTATGCATAACAAAAGTGCACAGATTTTGTGTAAAGATTTGTTGTGGAGCCTACTATAGGTTCCACATATATAATTCAAGTCGTTCATTTAATGTAAAATATATTTTAAAGAGCCCCTGCGAAAAATTCGCTCAATTCAATACTTATAGATGCTAGATTTAATCATTTAACTTTTCATTCAAATTTTAGGATAATGAAAAGTTAGATGATTGAATCGAACATCTATAAGTATCGGATTAAACTTATTTTTCGCGGAGCATTGAAAAAATATTTTACATTTGTGTGAGACATGGGAGAGGCCCCCCACGCGGATTTATGCACGATCTATGTGGAAATTGTACTCCCTCTTTTCGTTTCTCTCTTTACTTTGTCCATTGAAATGACGTGATGAGAAATTACACTCCCTTCTTTTCTTTCTTCGTTAATAAGGAAATCACACTCATTTTTTTTTTCTTTTTCTTTTCTCGCCAAACCGTGCTAATGACGTACTTTCTCTCCGTCCCAGTTTGTTTGTTCAATTTTGACATACGTGTCTTTTAAAAAATTGTCTATATTTCATAATCTATAATATTTTACATAATTTTGAAAATATCATATTTTAGATCTAATTGAGATATATTAAACTAAATTTATATTGCATATAAAAAATATTATAAATTAAAACATATAGACAATTTTGTAAGAAGTTCCAAATAGTAAAAAGGGACAAACAAATCGGGACGGAGGGAGTACTATTTTTTGTGAGGCCCATTTTTGAGTCTCATACAAATGATCCGTTGACTAATTTTAAAATATTTTTTGATGGATTCCATAAAAAATTAGCTCGGTTAGATAGATGTAAATACTTGATTCAATCTCATAACTTTTTATTCAGAATTCCGAATGAATGAAAAATTATAAAATTGGATTAAACACTTACATATATATCTGCTGATTTTCGTTGGAATCTCTAAAAAAATATTTTAAAATTTATGAATGAACCTGATCATTTATGTGAAACCTAAAAATAGGGCCACAAAAAATATGTGCACCAACGTGTGCACAATAGTCTGTGTCGGCGGTGTTTCCGTTCTTGCCTGGGTAGCCAAAGAGCTTATTCCTCAGAACCCCATGATCTAACCCGCAAAAATGGCTCGACGCAACCACACGACGGATCTCGGCTCCATAGCCTGCGACGACCTGACCGACCTCGGCGCCGGGAAGGAAGGCTGGCTCGTCGAGAACCCTAACCTCCTTACCGCACTCGACACGCACTCCATCGCCCTCGCCAACCGCTCCACCGTCATCGTCATCGAATTCTCCGACGGGGCCGATCCGTCGGGGGCCTCCCGGGTCAAGATCCGGCCCACCCTGTCCCCGATCGAGGCCGAGTCCATCTCCGCGATCGAGTGGCTGGTGTTCGACGACGTTCGAGTGCTCGCGATCGGGACCTCGTGCGGGTACTTGTTGATTTACTCTCTCCGGGGGCTTCTTATACATAAGCAGGTTTCTCATCAAACCATTCCTTTTGATACTTAGCTTAGTCACGTAATGAAACCCGCTCGTGCTTTCAATCCGCTCTGCGCTCTCAGTCATCGCTGTTACGATTATTAGTTGTCTGGGATGTTTTTAGAAGACGCTTTCGCACCCGGGCTCCCATCTCGCACGTGCACTGTGCGACTTAGAATTCATTAGTCATGAGCTTAGTCACATAGTCCTTCAAAATGTCTTGCGTTCTCTCGCAAATTTTAGTAGGTCGAGAGATGTTTCAAAGATGCTTTCATGGTTGCGCACACGGTCCACCCCCTAACGAACGCGAATTATTTGACTTAGATCATGAGCAAGATACGTATATTTGGTAATTTGGGAACGTGGAGCAGTGGGGGCAATCATCAACGAAGTTTTTACGTAATGCAGTATTAGAAACTTGATTTTGGTTCTAATTTTATCCAAAGGTTTTGACAAATTGACAGAGAAATCACTGATCAGTTACAAGTTGTAAACATAATGAAACATTAATAAATTGCTATGTGCTTGGACGGAACCTACAAACCTTGAGGTACTTAGAGTAAAATTGGTACATAATATGTTCTTAGTAAGGATAAAATTTATTTTTCCTGAGTGCGTGACAAAATTGTGTAAATATAAAGATTTTGGTTTTGCGTGGAGGAATTGTACTGCTGTACTCGAGAAATTGGGTTGGATATTATGTTTTTTTTTTTTATTTTTTTATGTTCATTATTAGGTTTAGTTGATTCTTTGCTGGGAGTTGGTTAAGTGGGGGCAGATGGCTGGAATAAAGGAAGGAGATTGGAATCAAGTTTATGATGCTATTTTTTTTTGTATACGGGTGGCATTCCCTTAATGCCTTCTTTAATATAATTATTTACTTATAAAAAAAAAGTTTATGATGCTATTTGGCTGTGAGAAATTGCATGAAAAAGGATGAAATGTAAAATTCTGAAAAGGGAGAATTAAACTGGTTATCAGATTGATCCTCAGTGTTGTTTCGTGGAAAAGTTTAGGTAAAGTGAAGAAATTGCAAATTTGCATCACAATTTGGTATGTCTTGCTTTGGCATATGATCAACAGTATGAATTTGAAGTGCCGGATTTTGAAGTTGGATGTGAAAGGATATTAATAAATAAATAATTATGTTTACACGTGAGATATGCTTTTGTCGGCAAATTGGATAATTTCTGTTTATTTCCAATTCAGCTACGTACTTTTGCTCTTTTGAAGTTGCTACGAATAATTGATGGTAGATATTTGAATGTAGCTCGATAAGTTTGGACTTGGGTAACCTTAAATAGCTATATTGCACACTACCTATGCTTTTGTGTCGTGTTCCCATTTCAGATCCCAGGTTATCCCCCAATTTGCTATTGAATGACTTGATTGACCACTCACCTCTTTTTTATCCTGTTTTTTGACATACCAATCCGGTCACCCCTCAACCAGCTAAGACATTTCTGAGCAGTTCCCCTCACCCCCCTCTCACTTACTTGTCTTCTTTGTCTCTCAATACTTCTCTTTCTTCTTCTAAATTGAGAAGAGCAGTTTGCCAGTTTGAGAGGAGACTTATTGTGTTAGGGATCCAAAGATCACATCACTTACTGGTTAATTTTGTGCTGACAGATTGTAAATACTGGACGAATTATTAAGCTAAGAGTCCGTGGCACCAAGAGAGATCTCACACAAGATACATCATCAGAGGAGATTTGTGTTGTAATGCCTGGTGTGATTGCTCGTTTTGATGGATCTGACATCCAGGTATTTGGTATTATCTATTTCTAAGATGTGAGAGTTTTGGTTAAAATACTCCCCCACCCCCACAAATGGGCTTCCAGATTAGTTCTGACTTTTAAAGTTCTTATTTTAATATTGAAAGTTTTGTTGGAGTATTAGCCATTGGTAGAGATTTTGTGTCGGAATATTTTGGCAGAGTTTTATTTTGGTGCTTAAGGATCCATATTTGGGAAAAAGCAATCTATGGGAATACCAATTCAGACGGGGATGGTATTTTGACTGAAAACTCAACACAAGAGACCCAGATTGAGGTTTATATTTTTCTTGTTCATAAGAATTGCCTGGTCGGTTTCTTTTGTGTTGTTTCACCCTTTGAAGCCTTGTTATTTTCTATCAATAATCATGGACTCACTTGAATTTTCATGCTTGACACGTAGAGTATGCTGCAGCGGTGGTTTCAAGAATCACACACTCAGTTTTGGGATCACAAGAGAGATCCAGATGATTCTGGAAGTTCCTTTGGAAGACTGCCTTACCAGCTATGGAATGTTAACAAGTATGGGTCATGTGCTGATGCAGCAGTAACTGGCATCATGCCTCCTCCACTAATGGAAGTGCAGGTGATAATGTTGTGTTGCTCAGTCTTTACGTATAAGATATTAGTGACATGGATGTTGCCCTCCTGCCTGCCTATACTTGGACGCCATCAATTTGTCAAATCACTTGTGGAGGCTTTCTGAAGTTATTCTGGTTTTTGAATTCAGCTGCTTTTATTGTTGGGCAGTCAAGTCAACGTTATTTTTGTGCAATCACTATTGGGGATGATGCTGTGATTTCAGCATTCAGGTAAGCATGGTTGGAGTTCATTTTAATGGACCTTTTTTTGATTAAATAAATTATGTTCATTGTGTTTTTTGGACTCTAATTATCCGTTTGATATTGTCGTTTGTTTCAACTCCTTTTGAACTCTCCAAAAGACTTTCAGAGGATCGAAGCAGATCTTTAGTTGGAGCTATTCTGTCTAAAGTTGTACCTGCAACATTTTCGACAATAGCCTCTTTTTCTAAAATGATATGGCGAAGTGAACAAAAGTCCCCAAAGAAGCCCGAAGCAAAGCCCCAATCATTTGCTCGAGGTGAGAACAGTTTCCTTCAAATGTTTAACATTGTGTCGCATACTTTTTTTCCTGTGGTGATAATATTAGGGATTTATAATTTCTCATATGATTTTTGCCAGCTTCTCCGCTCACATGTTTTAAGGATCACCCAAGGAAGGGTGAGAAGCTCACCTTGTCACCTAGTGGTACATTGGCAGCAATAACTGATTCACTTGGCCGTATACTGCTTTTAGACACTCAGGCTCTGGTTGTAGTGCGGCTATGGAAGGTTTTCTTTCAGCAAGCCCTGAATTGATTGGCGCTTTATTTTAAATTTTGCTATGTTAGTTTTCATTTTCTCTGCTTTCCTAGAAGTTCAACTTCTCTTATATACAGGGGTATCGTGAAGCTAGTTGCTTATTTATGGAAATGCTCGTCAATAAAGATAAGGCATCATCAAGTTCTTCTTACTATGAACATGTGAAAAGTGATTATTGCCTCTGCTTAGCAATTCATGCACCTCGCAAAGGGATTATTGAGGTACTATATTCTTGACTACCTAATTAGTTTGTGATATCATTCGAATGGACCGAGAGGGTTTATATTTACCTTCATGGTTGATAATAAATATGCAACTGGGTATCTATTTTGGAAGATTTATTTATCAATAATGTAATCATGAGTAATTCAGATGGAAGAAAACTGGTGCCGTTTTGATACTGTGCATTTGTGATACCATTTGAATGGATTGAGAGGTTTATAGATGACAAAAACTTCATTTTTAGAGGTTAAATGGAGTCATCATGGTGATGCTTTTGATATGCATGACCCATCGTCTTAGAAGTGGTGAGAATGTTAAAGACGAATAAGAGACGCTTTTGATATCTATTAAGAGACGTCATTTTCAGCAAGCATGTCTAAACGAAAGGTCTCCGCCATGAGCTGCTATTTAAAGCCAATAAATTTTCAGCTATCATGTTTGAGAGATTTGGCTGCCATTCCAAATGTCTTGCCATAAGGGTTTTACTTCAAAAAAATGTGAATGTTATGTTTGCTAATGGTGCCGGATTTCCCGCTTGGATAAACATGTCATTAGTGCTGGATGTCTATATCCTACATTATGGTTTCTGACTTTTCAGATATATATGTATTCTTTAAGTGAAAGGCATTTCTGGAAATATGGGTTAAGATTAGCTTCATACGATGTCTCTCAATGCAGGTTTGGCAGATGAGGACAGGACCCCGACTTCTCACGATTCCATGTTCCAAAGGGAGCAAAATACTGCAACCCACCTACAGATTTGGGTCGTCATCCGAGTCTGCTTCATCCTACATACCTTTGGAACTTTTTGTGTTGAATGGGGACTCTGGTCAATTATCAGTTGTAAATTGATCGCTTAATGGAATTTATCTATTCTTTTAGAACATTTCCCCCGCATCAAGAGAACCATGAAATTTCTGCTGAATTTCTATTTGACCTTCTCTTCTGTGTACATCATCTTTCTCATTGTCTTGAATTTAACTGATGCAGTCGCTGGGTTTATAGCCATGGACAGTTGCATATATTTCAGTCAACCATAATTTCGTTTCCCACATTACTGTACTGGAATATGTATGTAGGGTTGAAATCTATTCGGTTTGGTTTGGTCCGGTTTTGGGCTAATATTACAACTGAACTGGTTAATTTCTGTGTATCTGTGCTGTGGGTCAGGCCGCTAGCCCCCTATCATTTCAAAACCCACACTATGCACGAGTCAAAATTGTGTGGCTTTCGACCACAATTAGCATCACCTGAGGTGGATATAGTGCACAAGAGCAAGTTCCTACAGCTAGATGCTCTTTTGGTCTTCAGTTTTCTGCAACTATTCAATGTCTTGCTGCAGGTACGCTTAGACCATAATGCACAAGTTGTGAAATTTACAAGAAGAAGGAAATGGGTAACTCCCGGAACATGTCTTCGTACAAGGTTTAAGGCCCTAGACCGTGTAGCAGGAGCAAATTCTACTTTATTATTGTCGGACTAGGAAACAATAGATTGAATAAGTTCTTGCATATCAACCGTGAACACATCTGCTGAAAGAAACAATATATGAAAAGAACAAACAGAATGAGCAACTAGAAAACCTAGAGATCACACTATGTGAAGCAAGATTTTGATGTCATACCAATTTGGATCACGTGTTCAGGTTCTGAATCCAATCTAGATCCAGTTCTGTAAGTAATAATCACCATTTTTAGATATTGAGTACTTGTCAACCACTAGAAGACAATGGTGACCTTGGAAACGAAACGAAGTGCGAAGAATATGCATATTGTAGCCGAAATCCAATGGTAGCAGAGAGGATACGAAAAACTTGATTTTCTTGCCATTCTTGTCATGGTTTGAATTTTCTTGTTATTATTGCAGTACTTTAGATCGCCAATAATCCATTTCTAGTGCAAGCATAATGAATCAATGGAAGGCAGAAACTACATTAAGTTACACAAGCCTCATGTGTCCATTGCAATCAGCAATGCGTGCAAAACTTGACCGAGGAATCTCAGAATTTGAAAGTCGAACCTGGGTGTATTGGCCACATCGCTTTTACATACTCCACAATATGGATAATCTGGCAGTCATTCAACGAGTAGTGACATGAACACATTTTTCTAGCGAATTCAAGCCAACTATTGTGAAAAAGAAGACCCAATGAGTTCAAATAGTCATCTCCAAAGTTAAGCTGAACTGCAGCTTGAGAAAGCTAAAGCTTGTGTTCCGCACTAGTAACGAACACATAACTGCAGCTTGTCTACAGCTTGCTCATTCCTCACCCAACAAAGATAGGTCAATACAATTACCATGTCGTAAAACAAACAAAGCAAGCTTCAAAAGTAAAACTAGAGATCCAAGGAGACACAGATTGCAAACTTCAATGACGACGCCAACAGACCGTAAGGGGGGGAATGAAACGGTAAAAGTGTGGAGTGGCAGATACTATAACTTCATGTGATGAAAAATCAAGAGACGTAGAACATCTTATAGTGGCTATCTGAATTACAGCAACCCTAAAGTAGTTGTTTCATCATGCTTGGAATATATGAACCAGCAATACAAATAGGAATTATAGGAACAATGAGAGAAATGGCACAGGTATTAATACCCAATTTCCCCAAGGTTTATGACGAAAGTTTTCCATCGTTTGCAAAATATCGCAAAATTTATTTTCAGGGGAACCCAAAGAGGAATAGCATTATCCTCTTGAAAATCAACCAGCTGCCATTAAATACAAAATGATAAAAAAAAAAAAAAAAATTTACAATAGCAGTACATAGAAACATGATTCATGGTCACAATAGTTGAAGATTATGACACACTTTGTGACCTGGTCTACCCACTTTCTGAAAAATTCCACAGAACGCCACCAGGAGAACTCCTTTTGCCAAGGAACAGAAGAATCAGCCAACTGCATGTGTCAATGCAATTTCTTATTGTCACGAAAAACAGATGTTAAGGCCCTCTGAGCAGAGAAAGGCAACCATTTGGCAAGTCCAAAACCCACACGAGGTCGGAATTTTTTGCTGCAAGTATTGCCCACCTTATCGTAAAGAATAGTGTAATTTGAGCTGCTCACAGTTCTAAAATAGCAGAATTTGCTGCCATCATATTGGTATGCTTGCTGTGTACTTCCTATTCCACTGACCACCAAGTTCCCCTTCACCAGCATGATACCCTGTGCATTCTGCAAATTTTTTAGACTACTAAACAAGAATCCAAAACCAGAAGCTGCTACTCTCTCCTCGCTGAAACCCAACGTTAGGTTCGTTACGAATTTGGAAGTGTCGTTTCCTTGGTCCACAGAGTTGGAGTAAAGGTAAAGGGGAAACCTTTTAAATGATTCGATTGAGTGAGTAGAAGAAGTAGGCATCTGTGCATGAACACTGCTATTGAAATCAATTATCTGATTCACAATCTGCAAATTCCCATGATTCCCCATCACCATAAAGTTGCTGAAGTTGAACGTTTGAGTTGCGTTGGTCGTGATGTTCCCATGGGATGACTTCACCCATCCAATTGATGATACAGACCTACTAGAACTGGTCAAAAAATTTCCATTCAGACCTTTAAAATTTGATACCAAAGAAATTATGGGTTCCAAACTAGTGTGACTCAAAAGCTGTCCTTCAGTTTCCATGCCCGTCTTGTCTAACCACAGGTGCAAATTGGCATCTATGTACCACACATTCAACGCATTGGTTACACTAAATGCAAACTCATGGATCTTTCCATCAACTATGCTTCCTAAAAACGGCGTGATTTCAATATCATAAGAAGGGAGATTGAAAGAACCAATTCCGGTAATCGGTCTCCAGAGGAGGGGATTGACACCTCCAGTATATATCACAGTAAAAGGCCAAACTGCACCAACTAATGTACCGTCCAATCTAACCACAACCTCCCTAAAAGCCCCATTCCCTGCTGTACCCGTGAGATTATTCGCCCTAATGTACTCATTCGGCAAATTCGTATACCAAAATTCATCGTTCTCATGAAATGAGACATAAACCTCCAACACAGCCCTATAAGCATTCCGAGGAATCTCAAACTTCTTCGACTCTACATCCGTCGAGTTCTCAATTTCAAACCACAACCCATCATTCAACGGCAGATTTCGCGAAACGGGTAAGATCAAATCAGCAGAATTACCTAAATTAGCCTCACCATTACTCAAACCCACTGCAGCAGGATAAAAGTGGACTGATATATCAACATGGTAAACACCAGTGTAAGTACTATCAACCAGATTTCCAAGATAAACAGCTAGCGTTTGATTGGTCATGAGCAACGAGTGATACCTCGTGATGTCCTTTTGGACGGTCCAAATTATCCCGGTGGATCTCGGCTCCGCCGTGCAGCTGCGCAGGAGCTCCACGCCGCCGAGCCAAACCCCGAAAATCCGGTCAAATTGCCTGCCTTTGCACGTTGCTGTCCACTCGAGAACGATCTTGGCGAAGTTTTGATGTGGGCAATCGGAGGGAGGGGTGTAATTGGCAAGGACTGGGGGTTTTGAGTAAGTGTAGGCGAAATCGTGGCGGAGGAGGAGGTAGGAGCAGGGTTTAGTGTCGGGGAGTTTGATAGGTTTGGTGACTTCGAAGTAGGGGGTGATGGGGGTGTCGGTGGTGGTGGTTGTGATGGAGGGAGTGGGCTGGGAGATGAGGTTGGGTCTGAAGAGGGTGGATTTGGGGAGGGTTGATGAGGTAGAGAGAGGTTGGTGGAGGAGGAGGAGGAAGAGAGAGAAGAGGAGGAGAGAGAGGGGTGAGGAAGCCATGAATGGTGGTGGTTCAATGGTTGTAAAGGAATGCTCGAGAGACTAGTCCAGACTCAAGAGGGGGAGAGAGCCAGATGAAAGTGACATCTCAATTCCTCATTTTTCTTCAAGCTTGCCTCACGTCAAGCCGAAGGAATTGAACCTGGACGTGTACTGTGTAAATGTCAGTTTTGAAATGGAATTGGGTGGGTGAAACAGTTCAAATAATTGGGTGGGTGAAACGGTTCAAATATAGATCGTCCAATGAGATAATCAATTGTTCGGTTTTGCTCGTAACAAGGATGAGATAATCTCAATGGATGGTCTATATTGACGAGATAGTCTCAATGGATGGTCTACATTTGTAATGTTTTCGTCCATTCCAAAACTTGGACGGTAGAACTGTAGAGGGTTCGAACCCTTTCGAAATCCTTCCACCGCAGTTTCGGTTTTGATTTTTAATTCGAAAAGAAAAACAGCGGGTTTGAGTTTTTATCGACACCGAAATGAAAATCAGAACCGTAATACGGTTTTATTTGAAGAATCACATATATATCATGGCATAGCCCCTCGTGTATTTCCTCAAAAAATGACCTCACATATAAACATTGAGTTCAGCTTGAGACCCTTATTTATTCAGTCGCTTCGTGGCCGTTAAAGATCCTAGAATAGATTTCAAATGTTACTGGCCATGTTCGTTTGAGTATTTGAGTTTGTTTTAACTTTGTTTTCC
>BPLS01000534.1:0-22680 GCA_019656275.1 Rhododendron kiyosumense
TTGTTTTCCTCGGGGATCTTATCCACTGTGAGTTCGAACAACTCTTTAAGCACAAAGAAAGGAATCTGATTCTCGAGGAGGATCAAGTCTTGTTTGATCATGTTGGCAGTCAAAATGTTATCGATGATAGGATCAAACCGAGGATCTGCCCCTGGTTGTTCGCAGCCACCGCTGCTGCTGCCATCCTCTCCTCCATCAATAGGCTTCTGAACGCTACTCCATGCCTAGCTAAGACAAGAAGTTTAAAGTGACGCCTTATGCAAATACTAGACTATACACTTGTTTTTTTCAAAAAAAAGTATTGTTTCCTGGTTTTTGGAATGCAACATTACTAAATTGAATTTGTATTCATATCCAGGTTTACCTCACAAATTGTTCGGATTTGGTATTTTTTTTTATCAGCAAAGAAAATTTTATTACTCAATGAACCAAAGTTATAAAAACTTGGAGAAACATCTTTGAGAATGTTGCTTCTATGCAACCCTATGGTCTATTTGGATTGCAAGGAATAGTGTTATTTTTAATAACAAAGATGTGGACCGCAATCAAGTGCAAGAGCTAATCAAAACAAGGGCAGCATTGTGGATCATAGCCAACTTTGATGTAAAGGTGTATATGGTAGAAGATATCAAAAGAAACCTTAACGATGTTAGAAGGCTCACTATTTAGGTGTCTTCGGGTGTAATTTTTGTTGTCTTTTTAGGGCTGTAGTGAACTTTTTGTTTCTTCATTCCCTTCTACTCGATGTACCCTTTTTGAGTTTAGTAAAATTTTCTTTTGCTGAATAAAAAAAAAGGGCAAACCGAAGTTACACAGATTAAAAGAAACTGAAAAGTTAAGTAGGTTAAAATTATAGTATTATGACCGATTCATTATCTACATTTATAGAGTCTGAATTTGCTCATTCCCCCACAAAAGAGGGTGAACGCCCTACTCTACTTTATTGACTCTTATCATTTTATGGGCCCTACATTCTAACCTTAACCATAGTTAACCTTTAAAAAATAGAAATAAAGAAAGTGAGTTTAATTAATAGATCAATTATAGCATTTGCCCAAAATTATTTATGGATGACTGAGACAATACCAACTGCTTTTCAATCTCAGACTAGTTCTAAGTACAATATTAGAAACACAGTTACCCAAATCTGACTTGAAGTCTGATTGTCCATTTACTATTAAGTCATAAAAATAAAAAGGACAGAAGTCAAAAAGTAAAATCAAGGTTGCTTTAATTACATAAAAATCAAAATCAAAATGTAACCTCTGTTATGATACTTTATGATGAGCACGATTTTGATTCAAAGCAATTTTTTGTTAAAGCAAAATTTTCAATTAAGTCATTGTACTTTAACTAGTTTTTTTAGGTTTATAATTTTTTTTTTTGGTGGGTTTATAATTTTTTTTTTTTGCCCCATGGTGGAGGTGCCCAAGCCCAGGAACGTGTGGGACTTACCCCAGGGCCGGCTCTATTCGTACCTTTGGGTTGCCGCTGTCTCTTCCATTTGTTGTCTTTTCTTCTGCTGCTTTGGATTTGTTAGTATGGCAGGCGTAGAGAAGTTCAAGGATGAAGCAACCATCGACTAACATCATTTTCACCATGTCGTCATCATCCAGCTTTAGTTCTTCTGCGTAGTATTTCTTGGCCCTGTCTACGTGCTGCTTCATTTTTCCCACACATTGCAGCAGCAGCTCTGTTTTTTTCTTGCGTTTTTGGTCGTCACTGTTCATTCCTGCCGTCACTCGAGTAAGTAGGTAATAGGCGTAATACTTTTTGACGTCTTGCATAGGTGTTTGGAGGTGTTCTTCGCGGTGATGAGGGCCGATAGAGATGATACGAGGGACGTAAGCGCTTTTGTTGAGCTCACGAAGATATTCAGGCACCCTGTAAATGCGAGCGGGGAACAAGGATTTGGTAGTTTTCTGGAAAGATTGATGGAGTTCATTGCCAATTGCATTTGTAAGAGGGAGATTTGGATCCTCCATGAAATCGACAAAGCAATTTGTCGTGATTTGGGTAGTGTGTTTTTGGGGTGAAGAGGGGCTTAAGATTTTTCTGCGTTTGAGAATGCAAAGACCCCCCCGCTGGCACTAGCTATATATAGAGGGCTCATCCATTTTCATCGGCGTTTTGTTGTTATTATTAATTACTACTATCATCAAAAGTAATAGTAATAATTCTTAATTATAATATTGTTAGATTTTTTGGAGGATTCTAATCTAAAATTAATTGGCAATAGCTAGGTTAAGAACCTTTAGAATGTATACTATTAACCTAGCTAGCTTGTGTGGTTTAAATGAGCAATTTGAAATAAAATAAATCTAACAAATATAATTACAATTTATTATTATTATTATTGATGACGGTACTCGAAATGTGAAAACGAAATGGGAAATTTTGACTTCAATGGGAAATTATGAATTGAAATAAACTTCAATTCATAGAATATATAGTTTAGACACTTCCAGTGCACAAATTTTCATTGGAACTCCATTGAGGCGTCGAAAATGTACCTAGCTTAGGAGAAATTTCCTTCGTATGATCATATCTATTTGTTCCTTTTTAATTACTGGAGTGGGGTTTAGTCTGTGGGAGTTTACTACTGCATTTTGGTTCCACGTGTTGTTAATGTGTGTGGGACAAACAATATCTTGAGATTAGATTCTCTGATCTTGGAACATTGGAGTAGTGTGAAATCCTATGCTGTCAACATTGGCTCCACTCAGGTTGGTCTTAGCTTGTACTTGCGAGAGTAACAGTAATAGAAGAGTCATTGCACTATTTGAACCTGACGCAGCAGAATTTCTGAAAAACTAGTTAGCGTACTAGTTCAAACAAGATAAATAACTCATTGTAATAAGTAAATCTTGCGCACAAAAAAGAAAAAAAAAATCTCTACAATATTATTGATAAAAATTATAAAAGTTGCATAAACATTAGGTTATAACCCTTTATATAGGCCGAAACCCTAGAAATCCTAACAATAAACTTGGAAAATAAAAAATCCCATAATTTGAGGCTTTTCCTAAAATTGAAAACGGGAAAGAAAAACAAGACTTTCCCAAAAAAATTAACTTAAAAGGAATTACGGACTAAAAATTATTAACGAAACAAATCTTTTCTAAAACGGCAAAATAAAGCAATGAAAGCTCAAACGAAGGAATTATGCCGAAAAGCACCATTCATCATCAACCTAGGGTTTATGAGTATGGACCGGAGCGCGAAAATAAGTCAGCTCACCAAGTTTGGGCCTATTCTGAGCTCGACTGAATTTTGCCAATTTGGATAATTTGAAATTAAATACCGTTTGGGCTTCCAAGGCTTGACTCAGTCCAGCTAATCATGGAATTGGACCTCCACGTGTTCTACATCAGAACCTCTCTCAAAACATTTCTTTTCCTGTTTCACTGTTTTTATCATTTGATCTTTATAATGAAGTAAGTATTTCTTTACCGCTAAAAAAAAAAAAAAAAAAACATTGGCTCCCCGGGAGCATGACTTTACTTCATATTTTTGTCGGTAGTCTTGAAATTTATGTGGATTGCAATAGTTTCCGTAACCAAACTATCTAAATCTGTCCATTCGATCCCATAAAATTATCATTTCGGAAGTCGCTACAACAACCACGTTTTTGTCGTTTTTATCCCCTTTTTTTCTCACAAATTGAAGGTGAACCAGTCAGTGTACCGTATTGGGCTCGCTAAGCTTGATGAGAGAAGTAAGAAATGTAGGCTAGTATAACATATGCACTCAGGGTCGGATATAGGTGCCCCGCAAACATGTGCCTCCACTTGAAATTAAAATATTTAAAAAATATTTTTCTATAAATTAACATAACTATGTAAGTGTGCTAATATATAAACATACACACTTGCATATATCTCAAAAATATACATATAAAATTAGTTTTATTCTTGAATTTTATCATATGGTGTATTTATACTTGTTTCTTTATGAGCTGTTTGTTTATAATTTGGAGATATTTATTTATTGATTCTTTTTATTTTTAACCGTCTAGGTAAAATATTTAATAGTAAAGTCATTAACAAAATTAGTTTGATCATTCTAAAACTTGTCAATGTTTATTTAAAACATAATTTAAAAATTGTCTGAGATTTTGTGCTCATTTTTATCTAATTTAACTTAAAATACGCGTTTTAATCTTTTGTAGTTAGTAATACGTGCCTTAATTTTGTACGATTTTACTATGGTTAACTAAAGAAATTAAACTTTCGCCATTATGATTAATAAGGTGCCCTCATTAGGTTATATTTATAGATCCGTCCTTGTATGCACTAAAGTTGCAAATAGATCATATAATATGACAAAAAGACTTCTCTCTGGCCAACACATTGTTTTGTGTCTTTATAGTCATTTTTAGTGAATATTTTTTTAAAATTTTAAGCATTATTCATAAATTCTCTTTTACTCACTTCGTACAATAAAGATAATGCACTATAAAAAAAGTATGTTCTTCTGGATAAAGAAAAATGAAACTCTTTCCATGCAAATTTTTGTAATACCAAATTTAAGTTCTCAATTAGTAGTTCTTGATTTGGTGTCAATAAATTTTAAAAACTATGCACGGAATTGCTTTATTTTTAAGAATTGATTTTGCCACACCTCTTTTTGTTAATGTTGCTCCCATTTTCTTACAAAACAAATCATCTAATAATGACATAAAGGGGATCAGTGACATTAGCAAAAAGGGGAATGGCAAAATCACTCTCCTTATTTTTTTATCGAATTACTTTACATCTTTGATAGTGGAGTATCTTTGTGGGACAGATTGATTACTAATTATGACAGCGTTTAAGACAGACTATTTCACAAATAATGAATTATCAAAATTCAAAACCTAGTTGAGTTGAAATATCCACTACAAAAACAATAACAATATCGAATGTGATTGCACAAATGTATGAACGCTTCTCTTTTCATCCATAACGCTTCCAGGCAATGTTCGAGGTTTGCGTGAGAAATTTCTTTCACGCATCTCAGATTAATTGCTCAATACAGTCTGACATCAGAACTTATTTGGGTTCATGAAGGAAACTGTGCAAGTCTGATGAAGATAGGTTGCTGTGCTCTGATTGGAATATTTGACATCAGAACTTATGTAGGTTCATGAAGGAAACTGCGCAAGTCTAATCTGTACAGGAGTTATGGTTGGCTTTGATTCATGGTCCTTTGTTTTCTTTGTGAATTGATCATTTTTGTTCGGCCATGGGCCGAGTTTTGTTTTTCTGGGGATGCCCCTTTGTTCCTGTAAAAATTTTAATTAATTACCCCAAAAAACAAAAAGGGAGACATGCACTATCGTGCCTTCGTCCAATACGGAAATCTTTTTAATTTTTTTTGGTAGTTAAATAAGTGTGATAACCCTTAATATATGCACAGTCTTCTCTGCTTGTTGAAACAACATACTATACTATCATATGACACGATGACCAACATATATAACAAAGAAGAAAGCAAACTACTGTATCATAAAATATCAACTGCATAACATTGGAGTAGTACACTTTGGAAACTCTTGCTAGCAATTCCATCAAGTAGGACACAAAATCTTATTAGATCCACCTTAACATGATCGAAAATAAGATAAAACAACCTTAAACAACGTCGTTCCACGTACAAATCAACATGTTTACTAGATGTAACAGCATGTTGATATCACAATTATTTGTAGCATCTTAATTACTAGTTTATAGCATTCTTAGTTTTTTCCCATTCATCTCTATCCAGTTCTTTATAACTTCTTTTGGTTTATGACGTAACAACATCCATTGCTCCCTATGCGCCTTACTCTCGCAAAAAATGCTACATGCAACTGCATATAGTGGATCGCTCATGTCAAGAAGCTTCATCTCATCCAAAGTACGATTGCATTCTTTTATAGTTGGCCTTTCAGAATTTTCAGAAGCCTTCCCTACAAGTAAATGTTGTAAACTTGTAATGTCCAATCAATTTGAATTTAGCAGATTGGTTGAAATGAGGTTGCATCCTGCCCAATCCGGTTGTATCAAAAGTACTTCAATCAAGCAAAACCAACATGCATATAAACACCGGTATAAAAAGTATACTTCGTAAATGCATGTATGTTAAAGATATTATATATGAATGTATATTTTTTCGTACATCTATGTATATATACTAAATAAAAGGTGCAGCACATCTAAATGTAATATTCTTCAACAAAATACTTTGTTCATGGGAGAGTTTATCAAACACGCCCAAAGTGGTAAGACAGAAAGAAGAAGAAAAAATATGAACCCAAAGTGGTAGTTTAGGGGGTGTTTTAAATTAAAAATTATCAAATTGAAGAGAGGAGAAAATACATTTCATAGGATGACCAATTTGATCGGATTTCACTTATGGGGTGAAATCTTCGTATGTGTATTACCCGTTAAAAGACGGTGTCTCAAAATTCTAGGATTTCATCGCAATGCATGAGTTTCGGAGATGACTATGTTCGTCGCCCATTTCATTGTCCAATGTTTCACGAAAAGGTCCTCACAAGGAGAAATATATATGGTTCATCGCAGAAACTGTAGGCAATTAATTAAGGAAAATATTTTCATCTGCTAATTATTTAGATAGGAGACGAAAAAAATTCGTCCTCGGAAGTTTTGAAATGAAAAAGTTGTCTCATTTCGTGACTGCTCCTATTTGCCCTGACACTAAATAAACACATCTCTATGCTCTGCCACTTAACATTTTTCCTTACTTATTTTGTAAAAATCTAAAATATATATTATGAGTAAGGGTAAAAAGGAAAAGTTGGACCCATTTTTGTGTTGACTAGTCAAATTGGCCCTCTATTTTGGAACACCAAAAAAAAGAAAGATGAACTCTCATTTTGGAATGGAGGAAGTAATACATAGCATTACCATTGTCACTTTGGTCTTGATAAGTGATAGCAAGTTCCTCGAACCCAGAATCATCCTGCATATTGTGGACCCCCGATGGTTCTGAAAAACAAACTATTTAGTAAAATGATCAACGATAGAGAAACATCGCTATAGATCCATGAATTCTTTCATGCTAAGGGAAAAGAAAAGGAACGCAAAATAGTTTGAGCCAAGATTACCATAGAACTAACCCAACTTCTTCAAACGACGGCAATGCTGAATTGTAGCATGTGTTGAACTCAGAAACATCGATAGCAGTTGAGCATACTTACCGCAGAACCATGTTGCCATATGACCAGAAATTTGAATACCATATACATTACATATATATGAAATGTTTATAATTGTTCTATGACCTCGCGGGGCCCCAATTGTTGGACCCAAAACTGGGGACCTAGGCGTTGTAGTGCCCAGGCCTGGCCGTGTGTTCATGTCGAATATCATGTTGTAACTCAAAGAAGGAAAACTTGACAGAATTTGGAGCTTACCCGCAAGATAACTGTCATCGGTTACCGTCGACTTCCACCTAGTTTTGACCACAGTAAACGGGATACGCGAATTCGAGTAGGAGGGGATGACAGAGGAGGTGGTTGTCAGTCGGAGCCTTGTAATCCCTTTCTTATTTTCAGATTTATTCTGTGATGATATGAAAAGCGGGCTTCGGATTACTACTAAGGCCATCCGTATCATCGTTGTTTTTGAACGGCAAACCCTTACAATCGTTTCAGATTTCTTCTTTGCTGATCTGATATATATATATATATAAAATCAGTTCGTCTCCCGTAAAGACCACCTCATTTTAATAAAATGCGGATCTTCTTTTTTCGATTGAATTTTGATGATCCGAGCCGTTTAATATGTTAAGAACGTGAATTTAAGGGTATCTTTTAGAAATCAACAAAAAATTCACTGGGAAGGGCTTCATCCAAACAGTTTTTGTTTATTTTTTATCGAACGGTTCAAACAAAAACTGCTCGGATGAAGCCCTTACATATATATATATATATATATACACACACACACACACACATGCACCACGGATCTTACAAGGGATACCTTATTTTTCTTATGGTGCATGCGGACTTCCCTTTTCTCGATCAAAATTCAACAATCCAAACTGTTTAATGTGTGCAGAATGTGATTTTAAGGGTTCTTTCAAGAAATCAACAAAAAAATATGATCGAAAAGTGCTTGTTTTGAGCAGTATTTTTTTTGCCAATTTCTCACGGATATTTTTAAAATCACGTTCTAAATATATATGGAACCAATAACTCTTCTCTCCTTATTTTTCTTACGGATCGTATTCCAGAGCGTGGCGATCAGCTTTGAGGAGGTAGTGGACTTAATCAAGTACAGGATGGCCATATGGATGAAGGTTAAGTTTGACATTAAGGTGTATTCGATCAAGGAGTTCAAAGGGTACAATTGGATGGTATTCTAGTGTTGAAATTGTAATCTTTGGGGTGTTTCTCATCCAATCTCCTGCTAGATAAGTTTGGTTTTGTTTCGCTGAGTTTGAACTATATGCTCTCAGCTTTTCCTCTCGATGTATCTTTTCGAGTTTAATAAAAATTTCCTTTTGCCGAGAAAAAAATAATAATTTCCCAGCCGTGGGCCACGCTTTTACTGACCGACCTAATTCCCAATTGAATTGCCATTATTATCCTATGCAGTCATGCCCATGGACTAATTAAGTTCATAGACAAATTCTTGACTATGTATTGACCTTCAAACGGACCAACCTCAATCACCGTATAATATTTTAATTTCGCGCTTTTTGCACCAAATTCTCTAAATACCTACAACACAACAATTAAGCATTAAATTCCGAGAAACAATATTAAAAAGACTTAGCAAAGATAAATTATAGGATGTTTATGTGAACATTTAGGCGCCTATCATATGCCTAGTTTAAATCTGAAATTAATTGTTCCCAAATTGCAAATTATACTGTAGCAGGTTTCATAGAGACAATAACAACAATCACATACGCATCGTATTGAATAAATTGAAACTTGTGCTCCATTTTTCACTTTAATTGGGGTTCTTAATTGATTTTCTTATTTGGCCCCTTCAAGAGACTAATTACTTGCAGTTAATCTGATGGTGGGCTATGCCTATTTTCATGAAAACCAAATATATACTTCCAGTCTTCTATGCTCCCTCGTAATAAAAAAAAAGTATTGGTCTGGAATTCTAGTGTATAAGGGTAACGGAAAGGATAATCTTAAGAGAAATTTTGTTGTTCAATCACATCCATTTGGATTTAGTTTTTGAGTATTTTTCATTGGCAAGAGTGGCAATATTTATCTATAGTCATTATCTTGTTTAGTTGTGGATGATCTCGAAATATGTGGCATGAAGGTTTTTCTTAAAGGCAATTAGCCAAATATTTGGTTATCGCTAAATAATTATAACAAATCGCAAAACACTAGACATATAAAATACAGCGTTTTTTCAAAGACTATTTATCAACAGATTGAGCTTATGGAACTAATCAAATTTTAGAAAAAAATATTGCTTGTAATGTTTCTCTTAATTAATTCTTTACAAATTACAACTGGAGCTCTAGCTTTCTAAATGAATGGAATTAGAAACTTGCCCTATATATTATTCATAGAGGAAAATTCAAGGACTAGTTTTGTGATATCAAACCGTGAAAGGCCTGATGGGTAATAACTGAGGAGATTGCTGTTTTGTTTCACTTTTCACTGCCTGAAAACTTTAGTCAGTTCACATTTCCCAAGAGTCATCTATACCTGATTCTCATGAATAATAACATCACGCATGTGATGTGTGATGTGATCAAGTCTTTCCTTATCATTCAATTGAAACTAGCTAGAACTTCTTCATTTTTTTAACCCGCGCGTATAGGTAGCTCGCCTAGGGTCCAACAAAAACAATGAGAATCATTCATTTTTGGAGAACGACTTTTTTTAAGTTATTCAATCTCGGTTTTTATGTCATTTTTATTATGGTTATAAATGGAGATAAAAAGTAGGGTAGGATCACAGCTCCATAGACATCGGCTTTAAAACCGAGATCAATTGTCAAAGATCTCGGATAGAAACTATGATCTTTCTTCCTTTTTGTAGTAGTGTTGCAATGACATGCATGTACTCTATGAGGTTAGACCTTCCAAAGGAAAAAAATTTGAAGGTGACACTTTTAACTAAACTAAGTGTACCTTACTAGATGGTTCAAGAAAAAAAGAGGTGTAGCTTACTATTGCCAATCGCCAATAAATGAATAATTACCAATGATACTTAAACTAGATCCTTTAGGCTTGTGCTATCGTTTGATGGGACTCAGGGGGGCTGAGGGACAGCAGCGTGCCCCGCCCAAGGGGCCCCGCTCCGGTCTTGGTCCGACGATCGGAAACGTTCACTTCGTAGAGCTCGTCGAGTTGAACAAGTATGTAAAAAATCAGTTTAATCGGATATCTTTAAGTGCCTGATCGGAATCTTTTTATTTTGAAAAGAATGGATCCAAAACACTGGATCAAATCTACTAGAACCCATTATTGGCAAGTTATATGTGTTCCGATCAAGCACTTAAAGATATCCGATCAAACTGATTTTTTGCATACTTGTTCAACTTGATGAGCTCTACGAAGTGAACATTTCAGATCGTCAGACCAAGATCGGAGTGGGGCCCCTTGGGCGGGGACAGCACGCTGCTGTCCCTTGAAAGGATAGCAGCCCCCGTGAGTCCCATTTGATGCTTAGAGCATCTCCAATAAGAGATGTCAAATCTGACGTGGAGCTTGCAACGGTAATATTTGACACTAATTAACAATCCAACCCAAATGCCTTCTGTTAGGCCAAATCCTATGCGGCTTCTGACATGGATGAAGGGTGGAGGAAGCATGCCAACTTTGACAACCTCTCTCCTCCATGCCAAATTTCAAAAAATGACTATTTGCATTTTGACATAAGGGTTGGAGAGGAATAATTTGATGTTAAATAAATATAATTTGACATCAAGGGTTGGAAAGGAAGACTTTAATGTCAAATTAGAGATGCCAAATTGTCACGTCAGCCTTCAAAAAAAATTTGACATCCCCAATTTGATATCAAGGGTTGGAGATGCTCTTAGTCATTTCATACAGGGACATTTTCTCCTTCTTGAATGGGTCCCTAATTAGTGAACGCTAGAATTTCTCTCATAAGATTAGTTGAGATGCGTTTAGTCAGTCACTGTTAGCATTTGTCTCACATTGGTTAATTATCTTCTCCAAAAAGTAGTATATAAGCCTGTGCGGCCTCTCCACTCTTTGCCAATTGGTTTGGTTTTGGATGCTCTAACGTGGTATCAGAGCTAGAGTTTCGGAGAATTTATTCCCATTGTTTGTGCCATAAGTGCACCGTTATTTGTTGTGACCAAATGTTATATGGATCATTTGTTTACCTCTCCACATGTGAGTCGGGGGTCGCACGTGCAGGGGAGTGTTGGGATTTGTCCTTTGGTTAATTATCTTCTCCAAAAACTAGTATATAAGCCTAGGCGGCTTCACCACTCTTTGCCAATTGGTTTGGAGTTGGATGGTTTAACATATATCAGAGCTAAATTTTTGGAAGCTTTTCTCCACTCTTTACCAATTGATTTAGAGTTGGATGCTTTAACAGTCACAAAACACTTAAAACAAAAAGAAAATAAGTCCTTATTTGTTACCTTTTTTATAATCACACTCAAAAAACTACAACAAAAAGCGAAACAAACAGTTACAAAAAATAAAAAATAAAAAATAACGAATTAAGTTTCTGACTAAAACATCTACCTACTCATTTATTAAGGTGATGATGACCCTAAACTGTAAAAACCATCGACTTAGAGCAAGTTTATCAAACACTGTAAAATACCTTTTTCTCTATTTTGAAGAGAAAAATCACAAAAATATGTTTGCACTAGATTAGGTAAAAGAAGAGGTAAAATCCATTTGTGAATAGTTCTTAGTCATTTTTACCTAAACACTATTCATACTCTTTTCTTTTTTTATTGTTTTTTCTCTAGCTCTCTCCTTCCTCCTTCTCCTTTCTCCTCTCTTTATTTTTAATATGGGAAAAAGAAAAAAAAATAATATTTTAATAGATGATAGGTAAAATAGATTGTGTTGGTGTAATTGTGAAAGAAAAAGTTGATAGCTAAAATAGATTTGAAAACTGTTCATAGGGTATTTTAGCTTTACACCAGTAAACTTGCTCTTAAATTTCAGACTTAAACGGCTACTTACTCATTTCTTTAGGTGATGATGACCCTCAACTGTAACTACGAAGAACAGGTGCGGTTACAAATTGCGCTGCAACTATTGATTTTAAGTCCGAAATTCAACACCATTGATTGTTCAACTCCATTGACGTCGTATATCAAACGTTACTAAAGATACTAGTCGGAAATTCAGGAATAATATACTTGGGTTCTGATTCAATTGAGATCTAAAAAAAAGTGTTGATCATAAACACAAACAAATTGACCTATTCAATTACTAAATACAATCATCTATTTATAAATATGCATACAATTTTGAGCATCCCTGTTAATTTTAAAAATCAAAATAACATTGCACAAATTAAAAGGTTGCTAAAAGTAAAATTATTTTCCCATGCAAAGAAATCTTTCTTCGGCTGGAGTTGAATTGTTAAACGGTATTGGGCAAGCAGACTTACATATTTCTAATTTTTTAAACAAATATGTTTTAGTACCAAAATAACTTAGAAAGTACAATGGGTAGAAGAATTGTTCGGGGACATTCGCTCCTCAGATCTGTCCTAGGATGGTGGTCTTGAAGTATAAGTGAATTGGAAATTTCTTTTTCTGGAAAAAAAAAACAACTCAAAGTTCTTAATGCCAAAATCATAATGTCAACTTGTAGAAACTTTATGTACATCTCAAAACCAATTGGTAATGAGTGGAGAAATCCCATATGTCATTAAGTGATCACCCATTCCACTCCTAAGCAATGTGGGATTCATTTCCTTAATATCCCCCCTCACGTGCAGCTGCATTTGAGGTCTGTCACGTGTAGCCACTTTTGGGTCCTATCATCGTGTAGCCTTTTTGCTGGTCTGTTATCGTGGGGTGTGGATTGTGAATTTTATAAAATGTGGGTGGAACAGGCCCCGCTCTGATACCATGTAGAAACTTTATATCCATTTCAAAACCAATTGGCAATGAGTGGAGAGGTCCCAGATGTTATTAAGTGATCACTTATTCCACTCCCAAGCAATGTGGAATTCATTTCCTTAGATGCCTTGTCATTTCAGAAGCATTTAAGATAACCTTTTACATTTCATCATTTTTATCCCCTTTTTTCTAACAAATTGAAGGTGACACATTAACTGCGTTTGGATCCGTAATTAGACACTATATATGAAGAACATGTGTCTTTTTGAGTATTGCTTGAATTATTAGGTTTTGGTTGGGGTGTTTCTTTTTTGGATCTTTGGATGTATCCCTTTAGGGTGTTGTTTTGGGTCTTAGGTGTCAGGAGTCTATTTGGGATTGATGATACTCGGTCATTGTTGGCTTCTTGCCAACTTTTTGTTTGTTTTTCCCTCCCTATGGATCCTTCTCAACATATGATTGCTGCAATTTGTTGTTTCTCCATGTGGGTTTTTTTTTCTCCGGCTTGATACTGCTTAGGATCCTTTTAATCTGTGTAATTTATTTTCAAATATTAATAAATTTTTTTGCCTTTCAAAAAAACAGATACATGCAGGCATATGCCGGTTTAGGGTTTAGGGTTTACAGCATGAAAACAACTTCTTTTTTCTTTTTCTGTTTTTTTGGGTACTTTGTCAAGGTAAAATTATGGAACATGGTAAGGTACAAATGGTCCCCATGAAAATTGATGCATATATGGCTACCCCCTGGGCCTGTTAGGGAGTGATTCACGTGCATGGATTAAACAAGGGACTTGACGGCAATGAATGCAATGGCATGTATTGATCTCTAAGTGGTTAGAAAAGTTGTTCTAAGTGGTTCCTAAATGAAGGCAAAATGAATGCGATAGCAATATCACACAACATTCAAGGGGCGAGACATCAAAATTGAAGGTGACACTTTTAACTAAACTAAGTGCACCTTACAATTAATTGCCAATCGCCAATAAATAAATAAATAATTACCAATGACACTTACTAGATCCTTAGGCTTGCCCTATCAATTGCTGTGTAGTCATTCCATACGGTACATTTCTGTGGGTCGTCCATCTTTATCTGATCATTGGTGGTCTTGAAATATGTGGCATAAAATTTATAAACAACAAAAAAATTGTCATTGATTTGTGTAGAATTGAAATCCTAACACTTGATTTAAAAATATACGTATGTTCTTTCAGACACTATTCGTAAGAGGATTGGTCTTCAGAACCAATTGAATAATGTTATTGAAGCGACAATAATATCATTAGCTAGCCCCTTGGTAACTTGGCCCTTTCTTTAGCTAGCCCGAAAATTGTGAATTTATTTACTCACTCCGTAGTAGTCCATGCGATAATAGTTGTATCTATTCTCGATAAATAAAACCACAAACTAAGGCCTCTATTTATAAAAAATAAAATAAAAACATTTAGCGACCAATTCTATAGTATACAAAACTTTGAAAGGAGCTAGGTTGCTTTTTAAGTTTCCACCGCCCGAGGGTTTTCTTCCTCACTTCTTGGGTAATATAAGGTCATCCGCACCTCATTTCCATGACATCAATTGTTGATGTCATCAACTTCATTGCATCTACCCTTAGAGCATCTCTAATCCATCTCTCACTCTTTCTCCATTTTGGATACTCAAAAGAGTATTTTATTCAAAAAGTGATTTTGGAGGATCAACAGCTCCAACCCAATTCTTTATTTTTCAACTCCAAAACTCCCTTCAATTCTTCCTCCATTTATTGTTTGATATTAGCTAAGGCATGAGAACAATTCTTTTTATTTTAAAATTATGGACCATGGTATATAAGGTGCAAATGGTCCCCTCGAAATTTGGTGCCTGGCTATCCCTGGGGCATGTTGGGGAGTGATTCACATGCATGGATAAAACAAGACTTTAAGGCATGTACTGATCTCTAAAAGGTTAGACGTCCTTTCTGAGAAAAAATGCGATAGCATCACACAACGATTTTGCTGAAATATATGTACCCTAAACGTCATGCATTTTCAGGAGCTAACGGGATGTCAACACCCATTGAGGTCATCCATTCGTTGTCTCTGGGACGTCATGACATTACTATGTAAGTGCATGCATCTCTGGTGGTTTGGTTAAAAGTTGTGTATTATATAACATAAAGTATATAAAGTGGGTCTCATTTATTGTTTCTGTTAAGTGTGTATAAATTTAAAGAATCAATGTGTATTGTAGTGATATATTAAGATGTATGTTAGCATAAGATAAAGTGTGTACGTATATGTATACAAACACGTAATATATATGAGACTAGTACCCTTCTTTTTCTCCTATCCTCTCTCCTTCCATCTTTTCAGTCAAAAGTTTTTGCACAAGTCAGTGCTCCCAATCTCTCCTTCTCTCTCTCTCCTCCTCACTCCCTCTTTTCCGTTGCACGAACTACAGTTAGTGTAACAGCTAATGTTTGCTAATGCCAACTCAACTTCTAACAATACCATTAAATTGCAAAAATGTGAAATATTCACTAACTAACCCAAGTCAGCTAGTTCTGAGCAAACTAAGCCCTTAATGTTGTTCACTAGAGATGCCCTAAGAAACCAACCTCGAGATCCCACACAAATGACAGGCTAAAACAATAACATGCATTTTGGATTTAGTTTTTGAGTAATTTTCATGGACTAGAATGGCAATATTTGTCTCTGACTATTATCTTTGTTTAATCAATGGTGGTCTCAAAATTTGAGGTATGAAGTTTTTTCCAAAAGACAATTATCTAGCCAAATATTGGTCATTGGTAAATAATTATAGCAGATGGCAAAACACCAGACATAAAATATAGCGCTTTTTCGAAGACTATTTATCAAGGGATTGAGCTTAATGAACTAATTAAATTTAGAAAAAAATATTTCCTATAATGTTTCTCTTCACTCTTTACAAATTATGTACAACTGGAGTTGTAGCTCTTTTTGGTTGAATGAAATTAGAAATTGAGGTCCTATCATTTATAGAGGAGGATTCCAGGGTACTAGTTCTATGATATCAAAACACGAGGGACCTAATACATAATAACGGAGGCAACCTACGGAGGAGGTTGCCGTAGTTTTCACTTTTCACGGCCTAAAAACTTTAGTCGGTTCACAACTCCCAAGAGTCATCTATACCTCATTCTCATGAATAATGACTTCACGCGTGTGCTGTGTGATGTGATTACAGTCTTTATTTCCTTATCATTCACTAGAGACTAGCTAGAACAACTTCATTTTTTTCAATGTTAAAAGTGCATACTGGTAGCTTGCCACCTGTCCAACAAAAACAATCAAAATCGTTCATTTTTGGAGAACAACTTTTTTAGCTACTTAATCTTAGTTTTATGTTGATTTTATCACGGCTAAAAACCATGATAAAAAGTAGCGTAGAAACAATAATGGCTCCATAGATCACAGTTTCAAAACCAAGATGAATAGTCAAAGATCTCAGGTAGAAACCATGATCTTTCTTCTTTTTTGTTAGAGGCCATATCGTGCTAGTTGGAGGCATCTACAACACCTACGATTTTTTCATAGTTATCACCTTTTTTAACACATTGTAGCTTACCGGCTCCATAATTGGACATGACAATCCTAGTGAATAAATTGTTAGAAAAAGTTAAGTACTAATGACGAATTTTTTTCCCATATCAAACCCAGCAGGAGCAAGAAAATGAGATTTTTTCCATATATGAAGACGTCTTTTGTGACAAATTTTTCCGTCACCAAAAGGAATAATTGGTGACGAAATTTTTCGTCATCAAAAAACGCAATAGGTGAGGAAAAATTTTTCACCAATTATTCGTCATCAAAAGCTATTATGGGTGACGAAAAACAGATTTCATTACTAGGTGAGAATCCTTGACGAACCTTAATCGACAAAAAAAATTTATATGCATTCCTAAATTTAGTTAGTTCTAATATTTAGGAACCAGCTAGCATGAAAATCTTTATTTGTTTGTATTTTGTCATGGGTAATAGTTGAGCTAGCATGGTAAGTTACAAATGGTCCTCTTTAGGCATGTCAATGGACTGGATCTGATTCGGATTCGATCTGAATCCGATAACGTCGATCTGATAATCCGAATACGGATCGAATCGGATCAGATCGGATTAAATCCGTTATCAATTTGATCAGAAATTTTTTTTATTTTTTTTAAATTTATTAAAAAAACTGTAAATTTTTTATTTTGAAAAAAAATATGTTTAAGAACTTGTATTTTTATTTTAAAATTTTTAATTACTTTTTGGAAAATAAATTTTTCCTTTTTTTTTGCTAAAATTTTTGAAGTAAAAAATTTTTCCCATCAGATTCGAGTCTTATTGGATTTGGATTTGTCGGATCCGGATCGCCGGATCGGATTCAACCCATTGACAGACGTTGTCCCCTTAATTCAATTTTGATTCCTACTCCTTCGGTATGTTGGGGAGTGATTCACGCAGATAAACGAAGACAAACGAGAAGTTGTATTTTTTGATTTTTCTAATAAAGGAGGAGGTCATCCACACCTCATTTTCATGGCATCAGTGAGTGCCTTATCTAGCATTTTTCCTATCGATCCATGTGAATCACTCCACAACATACCAAAGGGGTAGGCATCCAAATTGAATTAAGGGGACCATTTGTACCTTACACGGTCGATAATGTTTTGGTGCTGAGTGGATATGTCTCACGTGATATCCGCTCGGCACATCCAGACCATCCAATATACTTTTGGACGACTCGAATTGAAACCCTATCTCTCTTTTCATCCCAACAATTTCTCTCTCCAAATTCGAGCCGTCCAAAAATGCAATAGAGGGCTCGGATGTGCCAAGCGGGCACCATGTGGTACTCACCTAGCACTGAAATTTTTTCCCAATAATTGCCAATGACACCGTAATTTTTTATTTTTCGATTTCTTTCGTCACGACGGAGCAATATTCCTCAAAAAATTGACGAAAACTAACAAATTCAATTTTTTTGAATAAAGACAAAAATAAGCCAATTTTTTTGTCTTTACTAAAAAATTGGATTTTGATCGTAATTTTTTTACTTTTTAGATTCATTTCTTCATGACGAGGCAATTATCCTCAAAAAATTGATGAAAATCTAACAAATGCAAAAAAGAAATTGAATAAGAAAGAAAAAAATCCAAGATGGATTATTTAGCCAAACAAGGCTTAGTCCTTAGGCTTGTGCTTTCAACTGTTTGGTAGTTTGTCCAGACGTTAAATTTTCTCCCGTTTTGACGAGGCATTAATTAGTGAAAGTACTGTTTTTGGCTAGATGTCGATTCCAACTTGTGTGGCATTATATACATATTATCCATCATTTGGTGGGCGATCGTCAACTCGTACACTTGTATGATTTTATCTATTTTTTCTAACCGCGTCTTTTTTTCTTTTTTTGGAAAGGTCTAACCACGTGAATCACTCTACAATACGTCAAAAGGGTAGGCATCAAAATTGAAGGGGACCATTTGTACCTTATACTACGGTCAAAATTACCCTGACAGAGTGACAATGATGACATTACTTGGACTTTAACAATATCCCATTTTATGTCACTTTCCTGAAATATTTTTGTTGCGCACTCTTGGTCATGCGATCTCGAATCTCTCTTTTTGCAGGATTACCAAGGTAGAGTGCAAGGATGTACATTAAGCCCATTATCTTACTATAGGTGGGTGCTAACAAACTTTGTGCACCACACAAGCATAACAGTTACAGGAATTAACTTGTTTGTAATAGAGCTATAGTTATCTATTTTGTAATAGAGCTAGTGCTGCTCTGACCTAATCATTGTAGCTTTATATTTTGGATTGTTTATCTTGTAAACCGTTATGCTTAAATGAATTAATTTCTTTCTGATTCTAAAAAAAAAAAAACAACTTTTTCATGTTTAGAAAAAATTCTCTTCACAAATTTCAACCTTCTCGAGTTCAATACTTGTCTCTGTCCTTGAATTAAGTGTAAAATCCTAGTGTTGCAAAGTTGCGTACGGTGAGGGACCTGACTTAACTTTATTGACAGTACGTGGTCTCAAAACATGCGTGTTTTGGTAATTTTTCCCGAAAACGAATGACAAAAAGCTAATCATTGCCTTGTAGTATGTTTGAGGCTTTCTAGCTAGCTACGTTCGAAAGTATCTACAACAACTATGTTTTTGTCATTTTTATTCCCTGTTTTCAAACAAATGAAAGGTGACCCATTATGACTTATTGCAAAATTTAAATGGTTGAGTTGTTGTGATGGCCAAATTTCAAAGAAAATGGGTGAACATAGCGAATGTATCACCCATTTGTAGATAAGACGTAAATTATAGATAGGACATGATATATGTACCCTAAATGTCATGTTCAGAAGCTAAAGAATTTCAACACCCATTGAGGTCGCTGTTTCGTTGCCTGAAAACTTTTCTTCCTCATCTCTTAGTGAGGTCATCAATACCTCATATCCGTGATGTCATGACAGTATATATCATGTAAAATAATCTCCAGATCCCACACAAATGAGGGGCTAAAACAATTTTTGTGTGTCTTTCGTCATGCCAAAACCCAAAAGTAAAACCCACATCAAGATCTCATACAAATGACTTGAGCTTTTTAGTATGTGTAAAATTTATGTTTTAAAAATCAACTCAGTCAAACATCAATAAGAGCTTTATCAATTCATTCATTTTTTGGTCTTTGCAAATTCAGGAAAGAAAATTAAACTAATTGACCAAGCATGCGCATAATGATACCTGACTAAGCTGATTATTGTAAGCACCCTTAAAAAATATTTCAAGCAAATTGAATAGCTGCAGTCATTCGTGTGTAATCCGCAAGTGGGTCACGCACAATCCAGTGTACATTTGGTGTATTGGCTAGTGTGTACCCATAGTCCTTTTTTTTTCCTTTGGTATGAACTGAATGTAACGCTTTGTATAAGTCCCAAAATATATGTGAATTGGAAATTATTATTGAAAATGAATAACCAAAACTTGTTCATTCCCAACATTTTATTGCCGTCTGTTAGAGGTCTTATCGTTCTAGAGGCATCTACAACACCTACAATTTTGTCATATATAGTTATCACCTATTTTTAACCCAATATTGTAGCTCAGGCAATATTCATCAAGGGGTTAGAATTGTTAGATGTTAGAGAGGGAGGAGGGGGAGGGTTCGAACCCGGCCCAAATGTGTGGAAGTACAAATGAGGCATCAACCGCAATTCACTCACCACTGCACGTCTGCACCCATTGTAGCTTATTGAACTCCATAATTAGATATGACAATCCTGGTAAACAAATTGTTAGACAAGGGACGTACTAATTTTAGTATTTTTTTTAGGAAGAACGGTGGTAGTTAGCAATCTGGGTCAGACCATTATATGTTCGAGATCGTGCTTAACCTTACCCCATGACCATTCAATTTGCTAAATTTTCATTTTTTGAATTCTTACAAAATTCAACTCAATTAGACATCAGTAAGAGATCAATCAATACATTCAACTTTTTTGGCCCTGCTAATTTTGAGACAAAAAATGAAATGAATTGATCAAGCACTTAAAGAAGAGATTAAATTCTTTCCACCGGCGGACCACCGCCTTTTTCGGTCCTACGGTGAACTTATTGTTGATCTGAATGTAAACCCCACATAAGAGTGTATTCATGCAAAAAATAAACTTGATTGAACATCGATAGGAGTATCAAAACTTGAATTTTGCTTTGTACAATAGACAGTTTATCTTTATTATTATTGACAGAAATTAGATCGTCCATTTTAAAATCCGAAATTTAAATTTTGATATATCTAGCGACTTTCGATGAAACCGATTTTTGGCAATATTATATTACGGGTGTTATAATACATATGAACGATTTAGATTACAATAATAGATGCTTGGTAGGGCACATAAACGATGATGGTGGAAAAGTGGGGTTTTACATCGACAGTGGATAGAATTTATTCTCCTTATAGAAACCCCACAAAGTTGATTTTTGTAAGCACCCTTAAAAAATACTCGTATTTGAAACAAATTCAACGGCTCCAATAGGTTGGGGAATGATCACGCGTTTAAACCTTTAATTGGAGGGGGAAATGTGTCTAGAAAAAAGGGGCATAAAATCATACAAGAAACAAACATACTTGTTCTAGCTTGTTCCTCAACATATCAAAGAGGAGGCATCAAAATTCAAGGTGACCCTTTGTACCCTACTATGATCAATAATTACCTATGAAAAACAACCGAGTCCTTGGCCTTGAATTAATTCTTAAAAACTAGAAGAACTAGAATTAATTCTTAAACTTAAGTTTATTAAAATTCTCTTCACAAATATAGCACGTCTCCAGTTCAAATTTGGACTCTATCCCTAAATTAATGTGAGATATTATGTCGCCATTATTGCTTCTGTTCGAGGACATGACTTTACTTGATCAACAATGGTCTCGAAATACTATATGTTGGTTGAAAATTATTCGAAACAGACAACCAAAATTTGTTGATTGTCAACATTTTATTGCCATCCATACAAGGCCTTATCGTTCAAGAAGCATCTATATGTTAACAACTATGATTTTGTCTAACATATTTCCTTTTTTCTTATCCGTTGTAGCTTATTGGGCTCCATCATAGACATGACAATTAACCAACCAAATTGGCAACAAATTGTAATCTAAAAGCTACACATTTTAATTTGTTGAGGAAGAACAGGGGTAATATGTAAGAAAAACAGACAAAAAGTAGTATTTTTATGCATTCCTACATTTAGTTTTATTTAGGAACCAGCTAGCTTGAAAAACTATTTGTTTGTATTTGGCCCCATGGGGTGATAATTGAGCATGGTAATTAAGGTACAAATGGTCCCCTTAATGTGATGGTTAGACCTTTCAGGAAAAATGTGGTTAAAAAAAAGGGTAAAATCGTAAGATTGAAGGGGACCTTTCATTGCCTTCAAAGTTCATTGAAATTTGAACAACTGCTTACTATCATAAAGTCAGGGTGTGCTCCACATTATTTTCTTAAAAAATAAGTACTTATTCCCACATACCAAGGTCACTCTCTTACAATACATCACTTTTATTTCAAAAAATAAGTATTTATTTCTAAAACAGGAACGGGGCCTCAACCAGCTGAAGCTCTTGCCATGGAAATGAGGTCTCGATAACATATTGACATTGACCCCTGATTTTCTATGGAAATGCTTCATTGCCTTATCCCGAGGAATCAGCTAGCTAGAAAAGCATCGTTTGTCTTTTGTAAAATGTCAGTCCCTTTCTTTCTAACAGCGTAGTATTTTTCTTGGAAAGGTCTATATCGATCCATGTCAATCTCATTCCACAACATACCAAAGGGGTAGGCATCCAAATTGAGGCACCTGATTTTCTGATTTTTTTTTTCTATTAAAGGAGGAGGTCATCGATCCACACCTCATTTCCATGGCATCAGCTGCTTCAGTGCCTTATCTAGTATTTTTCCTATCCATCCATGTGAATCATTCCACAACATACGAAAGGGGTGGGCATCCAAATGGAAGGTGACAGGTCATTGGTATCTAACATGGTTAATAAATGCCAATATGACACTTGACATATTCTCCAGCTTTAATGAGGCATTCACCAGTGAAAGTATTGTTTTTGGCGAAATGTTCCAGCG
>BPLS01000535.1:0-29358 GCA_019656275.1 Rhododendron kiyosumense
GTGTCTGATCAACACAGTGAAACTTTTTGTTGTGCCGCAGAGATAAATACACAATGAAGTTGGTGTCATTCAATGCTGTTCAAAAATTGGACTTACGAGTGGTGGGACAAAATTGGGTATAAACAGTTAATCTCTGTTTTCGAACTTTGGTTGGATCACCACAAACCTTGGCAATGCCAACACCATTTTCTTTACACATTGGGGTATTTCTGTCTTAAACTTTTTAATTTTAAATGGGTTGTATGAAGAAGATTGCGGGTTGCAAATAGCCGGCCCTTAAAGTTGTTGTATCTCCTCCATGGCTCTATCACATTTAGGCAAAAATATAGATTGTTACGACTACGTACTTATGGAGGAAGCTTCAGTTAATAGTAATCCTGCAATCTACCAAAAGAGGATTTGTAGAATAAATGACGAGCTATGCATTACCGTATCAATAATCGTGTCCAGTGTACGTTGTCAATTTTGTACCATACAAATAGTGCATTTAGATTGGTGAATATCCGTACCGCCCAAAATGCTTGATACTTGGTGGACCGGCTTGCATGTTTCGAAATCTTGGCCGGTACAAAAATAGTAGTGTATTTTTTTCCTTGAAAAGAAAAAGGGTTGAATAGCAAGATCATTATTTAGAGTCTATAATGTGTTAATCATGTTAATTGGTATTTATAGTTAATGTTACGGTATATCAAAGTGCGTGAATTTATTTTACTTCTCTAATTCAAGTGTTGCAGTTATACATATGTATAAATTATTGCAGTAAATTCAAAATAGGTACTGAGATACACGTTGGTATTGATACGTATTGTCCCAGTAGAAAAAATAGTACGCTAGCTAGTATGGAATCATCAACTATGATTTTTACCGGCTTACGTCTTGGGTGAGGTCATCCGCGTCCCAGCATTATTGCATAATGGCATCATTGGCATGATGTCATCACATGGAGATGAACTGAGGATAAGAGGTCGGTGAAAAAATTAATTTCTTAGCTCAACTACTTTCAATTGGGTTGGGTCATGCACCGAATTAGTTCCAGTATAAATTGCATAATGGCATCATTGGCTTGATGTCATCACATGGAGATGAACTGAGGATAAGAGGTCGGTAAAAAAATTAATTTCTTAGCTCTACTACTTTCAATTTGGTTGGGCCATGCACCGAATTAGTTCCAGTATAAATTGCATAATGGCATCATTGGCATGATGTCATCACATGGAGATGAAATGAGGATAAGAGGTTGGTGAAAAAATTAATTTCTTAGCTCAACTACTTTCAATTTGGTTGGGCCATTATAAATTGCATGATGTCATCACTGGCATGATGTCATCACATGGAGATGAACTGAGGATAAGAGGTGGGTGAAAAAATTAATTTCTTAGCTCAACTACTTTCAATTGGGTTGGGCCATGCACCGAAGAAGTTCCACTATAAATTGCGTACATATCAGTGCGGGGAAAAGCACAAGCAAAAGAAAAGAGAAAATCAGATCAATACATAGCTAATCAACTAGAGGGGTAGGAGAGAAAAATGGAGTTGGCATTGCCAAGGTTTGTGGTGATCCAATCAACTATCTACCAAGATCATTACTTGCGCTACATACCTGGGGGTGGGGAGCTAAATGGGTTTCTCCAAATCAGTGGAGAGGAGATCGTGAGCCCATATTCAAAGTTCGAAATTGAGAGGGCTAAGAATGATACTGGATTTGTTCACATTAGATGCTGTTACAATAACAAATACTGGGTACCTAACTCAACTACCTCTAACTCCTTCATTATTGCAGGGGCTGATAATCCTAACGAAGACCAATCCCAAGGGTCATGTACGCTGTTCGAGCCTATTTGGACTAATGTTGGTACTGGTAGTACTAATACTGCTGTTCGATTTCGCCACGGTTACCTCCAGCGGTATTTAAAACACACGATGATCTCGGACCTATACCCGGCCTGCCTGTACGCAGATCCAACATCTGATGGGTCCGTTGTTTTCCGTATTCGCGATTGGGGAACGCTGTTGATATTGCCCAAACACATCGCGCTCAAGGGGGACAACGGACTATACCTCAGCGCCCGCTGGATCGAGGGATACCAGTATCTGCAGTTCGCGTCCAGTGACAAGGGAGATCCGACGGTTGCAAATGAGGTGTTCATCACTAAAGACGGAAGAATCCGCATCAAGAACAATCACTTTGGCAAATTCTGGAGGCGCAGCCCTAATTGGATCTGGGCTGACTCAGATGACACCACCACCAACAACTTGGACACGTTGTTCTGCCCCATAAAAGTTGGCAACAACTTAGTCGCTCTCCACAATTTGGGTAACAACAATTTCTGCAAGAGGCTCACCACCGAGGGCAAGACGGATTGTCTCAATGCTGGAGTGGACACGCCTTGCAAGGAGGCACACCTAATGATTGAAGAGCTTGTTATCTCAAGGGAAATTTATAGTGTTTATTTTCGTGGCTTGGCTGAGAGAATCTGCAACAAGAACCTCATTTCAATGGTAACTAAAAGTGTCGCTAACCATACACAAGAACCCGAGACTGCAAAACTGAAGTTCTTGTATAAAGAGACTAAGAGCAGTACTTGGAATGCCAGCACTTCGATGAAGGGAGGCGTGAAAACAACTATCACAGCGGGCGTTCCATCCATTGTAGACGGAAAGATTGAAATCTCGGCTGAATTAACCGCAGGATTACAGTGGGGTAAAACTGAGACAACAGAGAGCCAAGTGGAGACTGAGGACACGTTCACCGTGCCGCCAATGAGTAAGGTCACGGTAAGTCTCCTAGTGAGACAGGGTACATGCAATGTTCCGTTCTCTTATACTCAGCGCGACACGCTTATGAACGGCAAGACAGATACCCTCCACTTTGATGATGGTGTTTACACTGGCGTCAACAGCTTCCACTTCGAGTACGATATCACAACAGAAAAGCTGTGATATGGGAAATTATGCGGTACCGAATAAGTTTTATAGTGTGGTAGCATGTTACTGTTGTTGTTGAGTCAATAAGTTTGATCATGGTGTTATGTATGTGTGTTGCAGTATCTATGCTGGAGAGAGAGAAATCCGGAGAAGTATTTTGTGACTTGTGAGAATAAGCTCGATCTTTAAGTACTTTGTAATCTCTGTTTATGGGCATAATAAAGTGTGTTTTGAGTTTGTGTGGATACCGCTCCCCCTTAAAAGTGTGTTTGAGTTTTTGTGTATACCTCTCCCACTTAACCGTTTTCTCGGCGTAACATGGTTTATGTCCACCCACTTAATATTGAAACAAGCGTAACCCGTTCAATATGTGATAGGTGTTGAAAAACACCCATTTAATTCTCCTAACCTATGCTTTGTTAGTTCGTTTATGTTGTTATTTAATGCACTTTGTGATAGTATTGGTGTTTACTGGGCCTTGGGAGCCAATTGAACATGCAAGTTGGACGATGTTAGAAGCAAAGGGGAGCACGAGGATATATTGATGAGTGGTCCAAGATTTGTTGATGACCTGTTCGAATCAAGCACTTGTGGCTTACCATCTTATCAAAACCTGCAAGTATTAGTAAATGTGTAATTTTATTTTTGAGTAAAGTCTACTTTGACCCCATGTAGTTATTGTCATGTACAGATACCTCCCTCATTGTTCAAAACTGACCACATAATCTATCTGTGATTTTGAAACTATGCAGATAGACCATCTGTCGTCATATTTTTCATCCATATTAACGGATACAATATTAAAATACTGATATACCCTCATCATATCCCTTGATTCTTCTTCTTTTTTAAATCTAACAACATCATCCCATATACCAAAAATTGAATCCAAACCGTTGATATTGTAAATTTTGACAAGTATTACATCTATGTTAAAATTCAAATCAATCAAAAAATGACAAGCTCATGGTCGAATCGATTTTGTTATGAAATTAAAATTTCAAATTTGAATTTATGAAAAATTAGATCACTGGATTTTTTATGTCTGATCGAGATGATTTTTTTATAGAGATACTCTATTCTTTATTTAATACATTATGAACGACTCATCACATTCTAGAGGCGTGAGAAACACATATCCGTTAATATGGATGAAAACATGACGGCATGGAGTCTATCCGCACATTTTCAAAATCACAGCTAGGTTATGTGGCTAGTTTTGAATCATGAAAGGATATCCGCACATGGCGATAACCACAAAGGTGAAAGTGGACTGCCCTTTATTTTTCTAAACCGCGTAGCGAGTCCAAGTGCCAAACAAGTCAACTAAAACTTATATTACCCGATCTCCACCCAACATGACCAACAATGATACGTACATAGATTAATGCATATGTGTTCGGAACCTTTAATTTGATGCTTGTCTACCCTCCATTATTATGAAGAGTAAAGTTCATTTTCACCTCCTGTGGTTATCGCTATATGCGGATATCCCCCTCATGGTTTAAAATTGACCACATAATCTACCTGTGGTTTTGAAAATGTGCGAATTGACCCCCTGCCGTCATGTTTTTCATCCATATTAACGGATGTGTATCTCACATGTCTCTAGAATGTAATCTGAGTCGTTCATAATGTATTATATAAAGAATAGAGTATCTCTATAAAAAATCATCTTGATCAGGTATCAATAACTCAGTGATCTAATTTTTAGTAAATTCAAATTTGAAATTTTAATTTCATAACAAAATCGATTTGACCATGAGCTTTTCTTTTTTTGATTGACTTGAATTTTGGCATAGATATAATACTCGTCCAAATTTAGCATATCAACGGTTTAGATTCAATTTTTGATATAAGGGATGGTGTAGTTAGAATTAAAAAAGAAGAAGAATCAAGTGACATGATGATGGTATATCAGTCTTTTAATGTTGTGTCCGTTAATTTGGATGAAAAATATAACGGCAGGGGGTCTATCTGCACATTTTCAAAACCACAGGTAAGTTATGTGGTCAGTTTTGAACCATGAGGCGGGTATCTGCATATGGCGATAACCACAGGGGGTCAACATGAACTTTGCTCTATTATGAAGTCAGGTTTCCTTTATAAAATTTACCTGAATTTGTACCTTATGACATTTTTTATCAGAAAAAAATACTTTATTAATCTTTGAATATGGAATTACATTACAAAAATTAAAAGGAGCAATGCCACGAAGACATCTCAATCAGAAACCGCACATCCCAAATGGGTTACACTCACGTAAAACCCAGCAATCATATGCCACCAAGACCCCAAGAAACAGTTGGCAAGATGCTCCCAATCAACACAAGTAAGCCGAAACTAAACAATAAACAAGGCCAAATACAAGAGACAGCTCCAGCATCAGCACCAGCATTCCAGAATAATTTCCCAATATACCATCTACTACTGTCATGCCCCTGACGGTCCAAGACACAATACCTTATGACATTGTGAAAACTCAAAGGTCATTAATGTACACTTGGTAATATCTTCTCTTTATCATTGACTGTTTTATGGGGAAAAAATTTGGGTGCCGAATGGGTACTACGTGGCAGTACCCAACGCGCATCCCAGCCGTCTAAACGTGTTTTGGACGGCTCAGATTTGTCCACTCTCTCCTCCCTCACCCGACCACTCTCTCTCCTCTTTTTTTCTCTCTCTCTCTAAAATTCGGACCGTTCAAAACACATTTGGATGGCTAAGATCGCTGATGGGGTACCCCTGGCACTCACAAATTTCTCGTTTTATGGGGTCTTGGGATTCTTCCTTTTTTGAAACTGAGAGCCTTTGGTTCTGTACGCATATTAAAAGGTTCCTTTTTATGGAAATGGGATCTGCTTTTTACATCTCATCATCATACCCCACAATAATACTCCTATCTGTTTCCATGATTCCCTATGGGAAATGAAATGATCAATCCTTGTTAGATGTAAGATTAATGCAACAGGGTACGACGCTTGTTTATAAGCTTGAGCCTCAAACCTCTTCCTTGCAACGAGTACACGCAACTTGAGCTAACCTCAAGGGTCGGGTTTGCTAAGACTTGAGTGTTTTTTCGTCTCAGAAGCTATACTAATCTGTTTGGCACAGCTTCTCTTTTTAGTTTACGGGCCAGAGACACCTTTAAAAAGCTAAAAATAAGATTTTCTTAGAAGCTTTTTGGTTCTTGTTTTGATGCTTTTGCTTCTGATCTTTTGATGATTTTGTAGCTTTTTCTTTTTTCAATGATCAGAAGTTATAACCCCACCTTATCTTCCCATGTAGAAAAATGGCTTAAACAATTTAAAAGCTAATCCTGTCCTTCCGGGAATCTGGGGTTCTCGGTTGGTACAAGAAAGGCAATGAGATGATATGCTGATGGCTTTTCTTTAGATTTTTATCATATCATACACATTGACTAATCCTTTGTTTCCTCTCATTGTCATCTTCATGTTTTCTTGTTCTTTGGTGCAGGACTGCTGAATTTGATTTTCTCCTGACCGGAAAATGGAGGACGCGTTTTCAGGCCTAGGCAACGGCGTAAAGTTTGATAACAAGGTCTTGCAGACATTTCGGAGGAGTTTTGTTCAAGTTCAAAACATATTGGATCAGAACAGGCTGTTGATCAGCGAGATAAACCAGAACCATGAGTCCAAGATCCCAGACAACCTCAGTAGAAATGTGGGTCTAATTAGGGAGCTCAACAACAACATCAGGAGGGTGGTGGACCTCTATTCTGATCTTTCGGATTCTTTCGTCAAGGATGTTAATTCCTCTGAAGGGGACTCAAGTGATGTACGCAAGAGGATTAGGCCCGGGTAAAGTAAGCAAACAAAGCTCAAACTAATTTCGTGCCTAATTCTGCTGCCTCTTGGACTTAACTAGCTAGGAGTTACTTACCAAAAAAAAAACTAGCTAGGAGTTGGGGATCTTCTGTCTCCAAAAATTGTGTCCTCATTTCGCAGTTTTATTACAGTTGCAGGATGTAGTGAGAATCTCGGCCATGGTTTATGGTCGGGAATGCATTGGTGATAGATAGTTTTTCGGGTAGATGATCGCATGCCTGTGAGTAGGTTGTGCATGTTTTGGTGTATTAGTGACATTTTGGTAGTGATTCACTTGCTACAATTTTCTCTAGAGAAATAATTTTTCCAACTTTCAACTCTCTGGCACATATATTGTAACTCTTGTGTAACTGTGGATCTAATTGGAATCAATTAAACATGTTTGTGCAAATATAACTCTTGTCATTTTCCTTTTGTTCATTTAAATGGGCGACAAAAGTTCGAATTGTTTGATTCCATTGAGCTGTTCCTTGCTTCATATGAGCAAACAATGATTTAACTTTTACACTTGGACTGTTTTTGTGTTTGAATGTTGAATTTTAATCAACGATTTCCAAGGGGAAGAACAACAATAGCGAAACCAAGAAGCTTTAGCTAGCCTCTTCGTTTCGTTATTTTCATTAATTTTCATATTGAAGTTTATTTGTGTCATTACAAATTGATTTTTGAGTGATTATCTTCCTTTTTCACCTTTCATCTTTTTTGGCAATTTTTAACTTTTTCAGTTTGTCAAAATGCTCTAATCTGATTTGAAACTTTTTGGGATTTCTCCAACAACCTTTTTTCTCATGGAATTTCTTCATCTACTTTAGTTGGAACCCTCTTTCTTCCCCTTTCAACCCACCCAGAATCCATTTTCTTCTAGACCTTAGCTAGGAACTGAACTGAGAGATGGGCAGATACTGTTTGCAGTTCTCTCACATGAATTATTGATTTCCAAACCCTTCTTTTTCTTTCACTTTAATTGGAATCTGGATATTATTGTTTCACATCTTGTGTATGAATCTGGCTTATCTCCAGCCTTTTATTGGACTGCAGAAAGCTGTTATTGTAATCTTGGCCGTCTAAAAGTGTTTTTAATGGTCTAAATTTTAAAAGAATTTTTCCAACTCTCCTCAGGAAGAATTTTTTAAATCTGAACTACCGAATGCAAAGATGAACGACTGGAATGTAAGTACAGAGAGACCTCTCTGTAGTTTGGACCGCAGAGAAGGTCCTTGTGTATGTGGAGAACTGGGAAAGCATGCATACATATCTGAAAGATGCTCTGAAACAATTGGGAATAAGAAAGGAGCTTTAGATAATCTTTTTGGTTCCCAATCACACACCATCACAGGAAACAGAATCCCAATGAAAATCTTTATACTATTAACTATTAAAGACTGGAAAAGAAACATATAAAAGAAATTTTTAAAAAAGGGACTAGTTATTATAAGTTACTACAAATTAGCAACTTTCCTTCGGGCGTGACGTTTACTTGTTCACATTTTTTTTGCAGCTATATTACCGACGGCTATATCATACATTGTAGGTTCGAATCTCAGGATGTAGATCAATAATCAGATAACCCATTTCTCGCTCCGATTGAGACAATCTCGGGGCTTGAGCGCGATATTTTCTCCATCTCAGTGACTGCCTAGATTATAGATGATGGAAATCATATGTACCCAGAAATTAATCACGCAAAAGCCCGAACACTCGTCAGAAAATTCATGCTAAAATCAATAAAATGGTTTGCTTCCCCTCTCATCTTTGCTACAAATACATCATAGTTCCACTCTTCATATCTCCCTTAAAACTAAAGAGAACAGACATGTGATTCACCTAAAATGCTTTCTATTTCTTGGGACATATGAAATGATAATATGCGGGTCGCTGCTCCAGCAAAGATGATGAGGTTGAAATGCACAGGATTAGACAACTTCTTTTTTTGGCAATACAAGGAGTCCTGAGCCAATTTGCACACACCTCGGTCTAATTCTTGTAACTAGGATCAAACAACTCGCTTAAGATTATATGGACTTCGGGTTGGTGTGAGATGCACAACAATGTGTTGCGCACCTTTGAGCCGTCGGATTATGCATCCGACGGCTCGGATCTCATCTCCGGTAACCAACGATCGAAAGTCGTTCATTGCCGAGATGAGATCTAAGCCGTCGGATGCACGATCCGATGGCTCGAAGATGCGTAGCATAGTGTTATGCACACTACTATACAGCACCATCCTCCAATGTAAATTATATAGTATAATTGAGTTTAATTTGGAGCCATGCTTGAGGTAATCATGAGGGGAGAGAAAATCAGAAGAGTTGGTCAAATTAACTAAAAGCTTGCTATCAATATAACATGTGAAGTGAGATCTCTTTTTTCTCCTTTCTTTCCTTTACTTTTTGTTTCTTGTAGTTGCAGCAAATAGGTTTGGAAATGAAGCCTCTGTCTAGTATGAGCCTTACCCCTACTGATATACACAATTATTGGGTTTCTGAGGTACCCACGTAATTATTTGGACACAATAGTTGTATCATAGGTATGGTAGAGTTGGCTCAAAAAAAAAAACAGGTATGGTAGAGTTCCATTTGTTGTGACCAGAAAAAGAGGACTGCAAAAACTAATCCTGTTAGTCTATGATTTTGACCCAGATAGGATGGTGAGGACTGAGGAAATAGGTGGAATGCACATAGGAATATACAACTTATATTTCTCATACAACACAATGAGTTTAAATCTCACTAACAACAAACTAATAATATATATTAATTTTTGTCGAGCAAAAATAAAACAAAATAAAACAAAACGAGCTTAAAGTAACGTGACAATGAGATTTCATGATAGTGTTTGACAAAAGCTTTTGTCATTGTGCATACATGAAAATTATACACAAAAGCTTTTTGTATAGCATTACACAAAAGCTTTTTGTATAGTAATTGAGAATATCTTTTTTACGGCTGGCCCTGTGAAAATTGGTTTATGGAACCCAATTGCGCACGTTCAAAGTGTTTTTAGATGGTCCGGATTGAAAATCAATTGTGACCGGTATCACAATTGAAAAGCAATCTCAACAATTAATTGCGGAAACGAACAGCTGCGATTGCACCAATTCGCGAAAAACTTGTTCATGACTCCGCCGTGAATAAATTTCTCTCATAGTTATTACCCATCAAAGTAATGATTTTGAAAACGAGTTCGAGTAGCTTTAATTTCTCATAATGCATACATGCTTAATAATTAGAGCTGAAAATTAATAAAATTTAAAATTTGATGGATAGTAATCCCATTACCCGGTAGACAAGCCAATTTCAAACAATTTTTTAAATCATCGAATGTGGCCTCGACTTATCCTAAAATCTATGTCAAGTACTCAATTTCAAGGGGAGCACATTCTCTCATGTACCTCCTATTGGATCACTTTTGTACATTTCTGAGGTCCCTCCTACCCAATTGGAGTGAAAGTTTTGCACTGTGAGAGGAGGGTTTTACATTCCATTACACGAAATAACCCCCGATCAGAAGTCATTTATGTAACCATAAATCGTCTACAATCATATGTTGTCATCGATCTCCTCAACATAACTTCTTGAGGCGTGATTTCAAGAACTGAACTCTGATTTTTTTGACAGTGAACTGAACTCTGATCAATTGTGTAAGGAACAAATCCATCAACAAACCAGACCAACCCTTGGGCCAGACTATTTTGATTTGGGTTGTTCCCAAATGCTCTTGATCTGCTTTTGAGTTGCCAGACTACTCCAGGCCCATACATTCCTGTAAATAAGGCCTTCGAAGGACCAGCCCATCAATTTTTCCATCAAGCCCAGCCCATCATTTTGGCCTTCTCAGAGTTGGCCCATCAATTTTTTCATCAAGCCCAGCCCATCATTTTGGCCTTCTCAAATTTGGCCCAATCCCCAACCCCACCCAAGAACATCAAACCTAATCTCCACCGTCCAACCCCTTTACCTTTCCCTCCACTGTCCGATCATTTCTCTCCGCCTATAAACTCTACCCCCTATCCGAAACCCTAATCAAAGAAATAGGGTTTGCAAATCACTAGCCAAAACCAGCGCCACACTTCTTCTTCTATCTAACCCCTCTGCAACTCCCACTACCTTCAACACCACTCCAAACATGGCGACTCAGATGAGCAAAAAGCGAAAGGTCATTTCTGCCCTCACACATCTCCTTCGATCCATTTTCGCGAATCGAATTATATGTATTATAGCATACGTAGCTAATATGATTTGAATTTGTTCACAGTTCGTTGCTGATGGAGTGTTCTTTGCTGAGCTGAACGAGGTGTTGACGAGAGAGCTGGCGGAGGACGGATACTCCGGGGTCGAGGTCAGGGTAACTCCGATGCGGACCGAGATCATCATCAGAGCCACTCGCACTCAGAACGTCCTCGGTGATTACTCGTTGATTGATCTGTGAGCCTAGGATTTTATTTTCTGTTTTTGTGTTTTGTTTTTTGAAGTGTTTTTCTGGTGTGATTAGGTGAGAAGGGGAGGAGGATCAGGGAGCTGACCTCGGTTGTGCAGAAGCGGTTCAAGTTTCCGGAAGGCAACGTGGAGTTGTACGCCGAGAAGGTGAACAACAGGGGACTCTGCGCTATTGCTCAGGCTGAGTCCCTCCGTTACAAGCTCCTCGGTGGACTCGCCGTTAGGAGGTACACGTGGATCCATTTCATTTGAATAATTAATCTATTTTTACATATCCCTGCGTTACATGATGTTATTGACACTTTGTGACTGATATTTGATTTGGTAGTATTGAATCAAAGATTGATCAATCAATTGAAGCTAGATGTTATCTGTGATTTGCATATGTGACTGATAAAAATGGAGTATATATGTGTGTTTTGCAACTTTTATACGGGTGCACTTCTTGCTAATTAGACCATTTCCAGCCCTGTACTCAATTTTTACTCAAAATAACATATTTGTTGAGTAACTACTTCATTTGGTAGGAACCTGAGCCATGGGACAAACAAGAATCTAACTTTGAAGTATATGTTTGAGTAAAAACTTTGCTGATGGAAAAGTATTAAATTTGAGGGGCACAAAGAAGCTTTGGAAATTTTGAATTTAAAAAAGACCATAGTGAATAAATTGAGTAGTCCTTGTTTTGATGTAAGTTTGAGTAAATAAGTGTATAGTGATTTAGTGGCTTCCGGACTCAATATAAAGTTTGAGTCGAGACTTGCAGAAAGGTCAGAGATGTTCTTCCCACATAAGAAAGATTGTGGCATTGATTTCCCATGTTATGCTGTCGCACAGGAGCAAGATGTGTGTTACCAATGTTTTGCCATTTTATGTCGCTGTAGGGTGTAATGATTTTTCCTTGTTTTATATGCCTTGTTTTGCATAGGAGAATAAAATGGAGAAGAATTATTATTACTTTCCTGGTTGTGATTTGTTTGGTACGAGTCCCTTGCTATTGGGTGGAATTTCAAATTCTTCTTCTGTCATCTAACAAAGCAGATTGGATTGTTTTGAATGCCAATATTGTGTCGGAAGATGACCACATTGATTATGTTCCTTTGTGCCATCATTCTCATGAAACCTTCTAGTTTTCATGCTGTAAACGTAAAGGGGGCACATGCCACAGAAACAACCCTTGCACAATTGTGTTTTTTATGGTTTACATACTGAACTATCTCATATATGTTGATCCTTTTTCGTTAGTACTTTTCACTGTTCATATCTGCTCTAAACTTTCCCTTGGTCCTTAAACTTTTCTGTCTTATTTGGTATTTTTTGCCAGTCTGTAATATCTTCTGTCATCTATAAAGCAAATAGGTTATTCATGTACCTTGTTTGTGTCGGAAGATGACCACATCAAGCTTGCATCTCTATGCCATTTTGCTACTCAATGTAACCTATTACATTTGTGTAGGCTTGAATTTGCAACATACTTGGAACAAATTTACCTAATGCATGTGTTATTTTGATTATAATCCTTTTGAAATCTTTGGTTATTGTCCTTTTTGTTTCCTATTTTGAACAGTTTCAAATTTGGAATGCTGGATTCCAAATGTTGAAAAGTTTTATCCTTATGGTATAAATGCTTAGGGACTAATCATTGATTCATTCCTAATTTAGGGCCTGCTATGGTGTATTGAGATTCGTTATGGAGAGTGGTGCAAAGGGATGCGAGGTATATTACCAAAAAACACATTTGCCTCCCTTTTGTGCTTTAGAATGTGAATCTAATAGGTTTCTTGGCAGGTGATTGTTAGCGGAAAGCTGAGGGCACAACGTGCCAAGTCCATGAAGTTTAAGGATGGATACATGATCTCTTCTGGTCAGCCAGTCAATGAGTATATTGATTCAGCCGTTAGACATGTTCTCTTAAGACAGGTTTGTGTCCGATTTGCTCCAGTTACAAGAATAATTATTACTATGTTGAGAGAAGTGTCCTAATTTTGATCTTAAGGGCATAGTGACATGCCAAAATATAACCGTTGTAAATTAGCTTTGAGGAAAATTAAATTAATGCACAAACTTGTTTGGTCATGACTAAAGGCTTTGCTCAATAATTTCAGTTTTTAGAAGTTGTCTTGGGTTATTTCACTTTGAGGGGTAGTTTAATAAATTCACTCAACAAAAATACGAAGGGAGGAGTGCCATTGGTAAAAATGTTTGTGTGAAAATCATTTCCCCATAAGAATTGTCATGCTAAATGAGTGCCTACCTTTATTTTTTTACGAAATCACACCTGAATGTTGAGATCTGGCATGGGTGTGTTTTACGTTGAAGAGGGATTTGTGCACCGTATATTAGCCATATAATGCTACATGTTCCTCCGGCTGCCCTTATGTATGCTGAATTCTGTAGTTTGTTTTGTTCAAAATTCGAAGTGCCATATGATTTTGGTTTTGTCATGCAGGGTGTACTTGGTATCAAGGTGAAGATCATGCTGGATTGGGATCCCAAGGGGAAGCAGGGTCCAACAACACCCCTCCCTGATGTTGTCACAATCCATACTCCTAAAGAAGAAGAGGATTACGTCCACAGGCCCGCGATACAGCCAATGGCAACCGAGGTGGAACAACCCCCAATCATGATTTAAGCCATTAGTGACCACTGGCCTTAGTTTCCTTCAAATTGGGTTCAAATGCTTCTATTTTCTGCAAATTTGAGTTGTATTAGTCTTTTGGCAGTGACGGTGTTGGGTATAACAGAAGAGACCCTTGCCAAAGTTTTGGCTGGCTTGAAGTTTTGCTTTGTTTATGTGACAAGATTTGCTTAATCTATTCGTATTGTTTGTTTCTCTGTGGTGTTTCTTATTTCGGTTTCTTTGGCAGGCATAGGATGGTTGATTGGGTTGTGGATTTTAGTTTCAAAGGCCGCTCTTCTTTTTTCACTATGCTCTTCGAGGTAGTGAAAATGAAAGAACTCCTGTGTGTGAAGTAGACTTTAGCTTTTGGTGGGATTATTATTAGCTTCAATTTCAATAATTCAACTATTGCTGCAATTGTTCTCAAATGAACATCACGGCAAGGCATCGCTAGTAAGTGAATAATATTGTAGCTTGCACAGTGCCTTGGTGTGTCACCCAACCCTCGTTTATTGACGAGGGTTGCGACTTGCGAGTAAGGAGTAAGGCGTCAAACTCGCAAATCGTGGCATTTTCCCCTACTCAACCATCAAACTTGCAAATCGTGACAGTTCCCCGCACTAAACCATCAAACATCGGGCATCACTGCAGTTGTGGTAGTGCATTCTGTTACCTTACGTCGAAGCGGTAGTGCATTCTGTTACCTTACGTCGAAGCTCACCTTTCCAGCACCACGGCGCCAAGCTGGCTACCTCGGCGTCCTTGCGCCCATAACTAATACTGAATTCATCCAAGTAATCTTGCACTCCACCCCACTCTATCATGTAATGGAAATATTTTCCCTCCGCGAAGGGTAACACTAATGTTTGGTAGAAAAAGTTTTTTCTGCAGGAAATCGAGTTTTAGTTGCTCTAGTAATGAACAATGACGTTGATAAGATGTGAGCTAAGTTCAGTTGATGGCTTTTTTTGGAGTTTATAAGCTTCTTCTTGTTTTGTCCAAATTCAATTTTTTTTTTCATATTTGTGAGTTTTGTGCCTAACTTTTGGAAATTATTGATTCATCTCGTTAAGACGAATTGAAAAAATAAAAATTTATGACTCATAATTTTTTTGTACTTTTTTTTTTTTTTGAAATATTTAAGATAAAATCCAAAAAGCCGGGCACAAAATTCACAAACAAGGAAAAATTTGAGTGGTATAACCGTAATTGTATACTCAGTTCAGTTGACCTCAGAATTGACGTGTCGCAATTGAGTCGGTTTCTCCTTGGCGCGCGCCCGCCATCCATATATATACCATTTCCCCCCCGAACCCTAGAAGGGAATAACTGAACTCCCTTCATCTATACATCTCAGATTCAAACAAATTCAGATTCATTTCCCCATTCGAACAATTCCCACTCAAATTCATCGATTATTTCGAATTCGTTCCAATTCCACTTCTCTCTCTCTCTCTCTCTCTCTCTCTCTAGGTCGTTGGAAATGCCGGTGAATCTGACGCACAACGCGATCCCGGCGATAAACGCGGGAGACCTGAACTCGAAGCCGTTGCTTCAGGTACTGGACATCAAGCTCATCGGCAGCCAGGAACGGTACCGTTTCCTTGTCTCCGACGGCGCGTCGACTCAGCACGCGATGATCGCGACTCAGCTCAACGACCGAGTCAAGACGGGGCGAGTCCGCAAGGGCTCCGTCATCCAGCTCATTGATTACATATGTAGCACCGTTCAGAGTCGCAAGTAAAAAAGCCTCTCTCTCTCTCTCTAGTCCGTTACTTGATTATGCAAAATATTTAGAGACATCTATAAACGTCGACGTGCGTATGATTGTGTAGGAACGTGTCTGTAACTCTGTGTATTCAAAGTTGTGCAGTTTTTGGCAATGTTCGGTTAGCTTGTAGAATCTTAACCCGCTCCCGTTCTCAAATCTGGCAAATTTTAGTTGTTTGAAATGTTTGTGAAAGATGCTTTCGTGCTTGTGCTTGTGCTCGTGCTCGTGCTCCTGTTCACGCACGCGCACATCAAGTAGGTTGCAAATGAGCCGAGCTTTATAGTGTTTGAGCTCAGCTCGTTTGTAAACGACCCGAGCCCTTAATGAGCTGACTAATATTGTAACAAGCCTCTTTAAACCCGCTGTGACTATAAAACAAGCAGAGCTTTTGAGTGTTGAGCCCAGCTCGTTTAGTAAACAAGCCTAAAATTCATGGATCCAAGCCGAGTGTTAACGAACCAAGCCACAAGCAGCTCGGTTCGTACGGTTCGTTTGCAGCCCTACGCACGTGCATTATATGATTTAGGGTAGAATGACATGGGATGAATCTAGGGATTGTTCTACTGTTTAACGACGATTAGTAAGGCTTGGTTGCTGCTTCTTCTTTTGTGAATTGGTTTTGTGGAGCACTTTTCGGAAACTCGTTTGGAATTTCTTTTTTGTGAAACCACCGAACAAGATGTTTTCAAATCAGGAAACTCTGAAGCAGTACGAAAATGATGAGTATTTTCATGATTACTGGAAAACTGATTTGCAATGGGTTCTTAACAACTCAAGGTTCTCATTTGCGTTGTACCAAAAAAAAAGAACTCAAGGTTTATGGTTTGCCAATCTAATACACAACACATACATAAACAGAGGTAGATGGTTTCTGTATGAATCTGAGTGACTTGCTTGGCAGAGTTATTATATATAGGAATGTCAGGTTGAGAAGGCTGCCTTTGATTGTTGAACTTGAAGCTGACTTAAATACTACAGTTTATGGTATTTGTATTGTATAGACGTGTGTTTCCACATTCCATGTATGTACAGTTAATTACAATTTGTTCAGTGATATGATCGTGTGTTTTGCATCGGTGGTGGTGTCAGCTATGAAGCCCCTAGTAATGACCCTGAATTTGAAGTTCAATAGATGAATTCAAAGTGTAATCAGTGCTGGAACTGCTCGTGTAGGACTTATATTTTTCACACGATAAGCTACCAATGTCATCAACGGTATGACGACAAGTAGTTCGCTTTTTGAATATGAAGACAGGGAGTCTATTACTTGACATCATGGAATTTTCGAGTTTTGATATGTGGAAAATAACCAAATAGTGGGTCAGTTCTGAAGATCATATCTCAGTGATACGTTTTACTTAATTTTAAGCAGCATTTACCAATTAGTCACAAATTTTTTAGAGATTGAAGCCACAAAGTGTCAGATTGAAATTAAACTACCTAAATCCCTTTAGAGTTTAGGAAACATTATATGCCTCTTGAATCATGAAATTCAAGTAGGATTGCTGCATTCTGTGTTGAATCTAGATTGTGTTTCTGATGTTGAACTTCCGTGTGCAATTTATTTCTTTGATTTCTTATTGCAGGATTATTGTAGTTCTAAACATGGAAACTATTATACCAGATTGTGAAACAATTGGGAATCCAACAATGGAATCTGATTCGGGAGCTCAAAATCGAGTGCCTGATAACAGCTTTAGGCACCCCCCTGTGGCTATCAATAATAGTTATAGCACCAATAATAAGAACACGAGTGCCCGAAATGCAGGAAACAATATGCAGAGTTTCCCTCCAACTGTTCAACCCCCATACCAACCTCCTCCAAATTACAAAATCCATGGTGCAATCATGAAGAATGAGGCACCAGCACGCATAATACCAATTTCTGCTCTGAATCCTTATCAAGGTCGGTGGGCGATTAAGGCAAGAGTAACTGCGAAAGGGGACATCCGCAGGTATAACAATGCCCGTGGAGATGGGAAGGTGTTCTCCTTTGACCTTCTTGATTCCGATGGTGGTGAAATTCGAGCCACCTGTTTCAATGCTGTTCTTGATCGCTTCTATGAAATAATCGAGGTTGGAAAAGTCTATTTGATATCAAAGGGTAGCTTGAAACCAGCACAGAAGAACTTCAACCATCTGAAAAACGAATGGGAGATATTTTTGGAAGCAACTTCAACAGTCGATCTTTGCCCGGATGAAGATGGTTCAATACCAAGCCAACAATTCTCCTTCCGATCCATCAGTGAAGTTGAGATTGCTGAAAATAATTCCATTATAGACGTCATAGGTATTGTAACAGCTGTAAACCCCTCAGTCTCTATCATGCGAAAAAATGGTATGGAAACTCAGAGAAGAATTCTGAATCTAAAGGACCAATCAATGCGGAGTGTCGAATTGACTCTATGGGGTGATTTCTGCAATAGGGAAGGTCAAAATCTGCAGGAAATGGTCGACTCTGGATTTTTCCCAGTTTTAGCCGTCAAAGCTGGGAAAGTCAATGACTTCAGTGGGAAATCTATAGGGACAATTTCGTCTACCCAGCTCTTCACCAACCTGGATTCCTCAGAAGCTCAAAGCTTGAGGATTTGGTTTGATCAAGGTGGGAAAAACACCATATCTCAATCCATCTCAAGAGACATCATTCCAGGAGGCCCCAAGAATGAGATACGTAAAACTGTGTCCCAAATCAAGGACGAAGGGTTGGGAAGATCAGATAAACCAGACTGGATTACTGTGAAAGCAACCATATCTTTCATCAAAACGGACACATTTTGCTACAGGGCTTGTCCATTGATGATTGGACATAGGCAGTGTAGTAAGAAAGTGACTAGGTCAGGAAATTCAAGGTGGCAATGCGACCGGTGTAATCAGGAAATCGAGGAGTGTGATTACAGGTACCTTCTTCAAGCTCAAGTTCAGGACAACACTGGGTTGACATGGGTAACAGCATTTCAGGAATCTGGCGAAGAGATTTTGGGTTGTCCGGCTAAGGATTTGTACTTTTTGAAATACGAAGAGGAGGTTGATGTTAAGTTCTCAGAAATCATCCGTGGAAGCCTCTTTGCAGAATATCTTTTTAGGCTGAAAATCAAAGAGGAATTGTATGGTGATGAACAGAGGGTGAAGATTACAGTGGTTAAGGCAGAGAAGGTGAATTATTCCGCGGAGTGCAAACGCATGCTTGATTTGATTGCTAAGGTTCATTATCGCTGAATTAATTGTTATCTGAATCAAAATTCAGTGGCTTAGTAGCTTTAGTTGTTAAGATGATTGATACAATTCTAGGTATGAGAAACAGACATTCAAATTGCAGTGAGTGATACTATGAACAAAACTTGCCAAACCAGTATTTGTGCATGCCAAGAACGAGGTCTGGTTACATGTTAATTCTTGATTCAAGTTTTCCACTTCAATTATACCTGATGTAGTGATGCGATTTCAATGTATTGAGCTGAAATTCTGTCTCTATAGTAGAAGTATGTGTACCTTTTTTATCGAAGTTAGTATAGCTAGGGCAGAATTTTTTAAGAAGAGTTGAATTCCTGACCTCTTACGTTTTTTTATAGATTATGAGATTTACATGGTTTTGGCAGAATCAAAAGCCAATGGAGTCATCCATTACATATAAAATTTTTAGTACAGATCATTACAGCACACACGAGAGAGATACATATAGCAAGAAAAGAATGCCAAAGCACGATTACAAAGTGTCTCTCAAGTTCTCTTAACAGGGTCGAAGTTGGAAACTCCTACCACAGCTCCAATAAGCACGACGAGCACGATGCCACCGGCTCCGATGCTGAGCAAGAAGTTCTTGAGGGAAGGTGAGACAGCCGCCTCTGCCACCTCCGGCATCATCATGGAAGCCGTCAATGCCGCCGCTGTCAATCCCGTTACCGCTTTCTCTCCCAGTGAGGCCTTGACTACAAACTTTCCAGTGGTTTTCGATGCCATCACTGCCGATGCGGCCTTGGAGGGCCTGACCGTCAATGGGTTGAAGGCGGCACCGGAGGCCGGAAACCTCTTCTGGGTGGCTGAAGTTAACGGCATGGCTGCCATAACTGCCAAAGTAGAGGCCATTTGTTATTCTTCTTTCTCTTTCTTGACAAGTGAAATGCTTTTGTGGGAATTTTGGGTAGTTCTCAATGTGAGGAAGTTGATATGGGAAGAGTGGATTAGGATAGAGAGTGAAGGGAGAGGTTGTGAGAAGTGGAAAATTGGGATAGAGGATTGTTTTGGGCCTACGTGGCAATTTCTCCACTTGCTAATGGCTATGTTGGATAAGGTTTATCCCCCAATGGGATTTCCACATCCTACATTTATGTTTGGAAAATGGGAAAGTGCTTTGTAAAGGCAGCTTTTCATTTTCCGAAGGATTGGCCGATTGGGTGAGTGAGATGGGATTTTAACATTTTGTTTGGAACTCAAGGAATGGAAGAGAAAAGAAAGGATATTTTTTTTTTTTGTTAGAAAAATCTTTTTCGTGGAAGAGAGAAGAAAATAACAAAACAACGCACATCTTTTTTCTTCTTTTCTCTGTAATTATTTTCTTTCTCTCTCCTTCCTTTTCTAAGTTTCGAAACAATTAAACAAAGGCTAAATATGACATGAATGGGTCATGTGGATGGGATAGTGTTAAATTATATGAACACTCAATTTAGTGTGGGATAAAGAAAGCACAATTCTTTTTCTAAATGAGACGATCCGAAAGGCAAGTGATATACAAGTTAATCCCATTTTATATTTATGGGTACGGATCGGTTCAGATTGGGTTTTGGCAGAGCCAGCCCTGACTTTGAAACGAACATAAAAAATAGGCTCTTTTTTGAACTATTGTAAGGGGAAGATAAATAGGAGCCCCTGAAATTCAAAAAAATTTGGAGGCTTAATGCGGTTGTAACACAAGTTTTAGCTTTAAGGCCAGCCCTCAATTTTGGTTTTACCAAAACTCAAATTTATAATTGAAGCCGAAGCGTTGGAGACCGATTCAGTTCGATTTTTTCCCAAAGACGGTTGTCAACCTATTTGATCAGCAAACCAACCATTGAATTCAAGCAGCCTAAAAACATGAACTAATATACCAAATCCCTCACAATCAGGCAAGAACGTTACTCCCTCCGTCCCAATTTTAAGTGTCCATTACAGTTTTGCATGTCATTTTCAATTACTTATATCTCTCAATGTATATTGCTAACAATATGCAATATGGATCTTGTTTGATAGATCTCAATTATTTCTGCAAGACAATGATTTTAAAATCATAAAACGTACTGTAATATATGTTGAAAGATATAAGCCATTAAAATGGCACGCAGAACCGTGGTGGACACTTAAAAATTTGAGACAGAGGGAGTAATACAGAACAACTTAGTAACTCACAACGTAGTTCACAACACAGTCAACACATTAGTAGTAGAATTTTTGGAAAGTAATTTGTCAACATAAAATTAGTAACCATAGAATTCATAATCTTGATCAATTCGCTTTGGATTTCTAGCTAGATCTCGACGATTGGTGAATCTGCTAATGTTGTTAGATATAAAATTAGTAACCATAGAGTTCATAATCTTGATCAATTCGCTTTGGATTTCTAGCTAGATCTCGACGATTGGTGAATCTGCTAATGTTGTTAGATATGCTGCTAAGTATGCTATTGGGCATCCTACGGATGTTACACTCTTGGGTTCAGATGAGATTTTGCTATTCCTAGGTACGGAGTCCCCCTGGTTCATTTACTTTGGACAAAAAAAAAATACTATTCCATATCGGATACGATGGAAAGTACTATAATCAATGAAAAATGAGTTTGATTATTACGAAATACTCCATGTACACACCTCTTTGAAGGTAGAAATCTTTTTCCAAATCTAGCTAGACAAGCCAGAACTAACTTTTTCATCACCACCACCCCTCTCCTCCACCACCACCACCCTTGGCACACCTGAAACCAGCCTAACCCGCAACCCACATCACTGCTGCCACAATCACCACCACCGTCTTTGCAAAGCACACAGCCAGAAAAAGATACAGACAATGAACATCAAGCTGGAGCTAGTTGATTCTATTTTGCTCTTCAAATCTTGCAACCACCGAAATTAAAAGAAAAATACCAACAATATGAACATACAGAAAACCAATCAAACGAGCTCACCACCCCAATCTAGCGTCTATTCGAAAGGCAAAAAGAACATCGTCATTAAGAAACCGCATTTACATGTCTCATCTCAGATGTTTTCTAATCAACAAAACTCAGTTTTATAGCACACTAGCTCCATCGATACAAAACTCAGTTTTATTGCACACTAGCTCCATCGATCCAATACAATACAGTTGCATAACAGATTAAAGAGCAAAGTTTGGTTGCAGATGTCAAACTCTTAGTTAATTGCACCACCATGGCTTTGCTGATTTCCACGCAAGACTCCATCTCAAGATATCTTCCTTCAGAAAATAACAGACATAACTTGCTTCCGGCGAACTATTGTTCGAGCTCCCACATGGAACCTGTTGTCAGACAAACATAAAATGGTACTGTAAACTAAACTTTGATGCCGAAGTTGCAGCGGTTCAACAACATCCTATTGCGACAAAAAAAGGAGAAAAACAAACAATAAAAGAATGCAGTTCCAGTACAAGATCCTTTACCATCTTCACTTAGTAAAGACCTGGGGAAAAGAAAGGCAAACATTCTCTGGCTTCATTAAAAGTGTCACTTTCAAAAGCAAGACAAGCTTGGATTGGATAGCTAGTGAATACAAGAAAGAACTAGCAGATTGGATTCCCTTGACCGCAAAATCTAGTTTTTATTAAGTGCGAAAAGAACATTTTTAGGTGAAAACATACTCAAGAACAGAATATGACAGACTGCAGTGAAAGTCTATGGATTGCATCTAATGAGAGCTTAATAATTTTGTAAAAAATTGATTAACCTAATATGAAACGGAGCCTGAGCTGTTCTAACACGCTGAATCACTGATTTTGAGAAAATGCCTCAACCAACAAGCTTCTGGGGTTTTCTCTGCCCCACAAGCAAAAAATAAGTTATTCACAACACTAAGTCATTTGAAGCGTCTAATTCCAATCATGCTCTAGGAGTTCATTTCCAAATATTGGTTGTAACTCACACAGGGTTTGTCAGAAAGACAAGCTGAAAAAATAGCTACAGCTGCTGTTGACACAAATTAGTAGGAAGGCACCGATTACACTTCTGCACATTACAGGAGGGGGAGATAGAGGCACATATACAACTGACAATTACCTATTTCAAAATTTTAATTCATGATACAGGCAAAACGCAAGCACATATGAAGTATTGAGGCACATACTTGTCATAAGTAGGACTTTATCAAGCTAGCAAACTGATCATCACCGCGAAGCATTTGTAAATGCTGGGGCTGCAGACCCAGTATTGATGAGATGAACTTCTTGCGGGAGAAGATTATATTTGACATCAAGCTCCTCAAATATTTTCTTTAGCTCCAACATTAACTCAGTTCTCCTGCTGTTCTTCTCTGGATAGTTTTGGAAGTTCATGGTATGATTAACAAAGAGAGCCATTTTCATCTTGTTCATATCCTCAATATCCTTAACTTGCATGCTGTGGTTGGGACGCCAATGTTGAGGCTTGCTCTCTAAGTACCTGAAAGCAGCCAAAAACCCGTTTTTTCAATACCTTCTACTAGAAAAAACAATAACACAAGAAAATGAAAACGTCCACCGCTCGACAACAATATGCAAAATTTAATTGCTTTTCCTCAATTTACTGGTAACATTTGAAAAATAGGAGTCGAGCAGGTTTAAGATAAAGTGTAACATCATCGAAGTAGTCTAAAAACAATAGACTCCGATCTTTAATTGTCAAACTTGTACTAACAAACGAAAAACACTCTCAACATAATATGGAAGCTAAAACAAGGAGATGAGTCAGATGACAGACCTCACAACTACGTATTAAGGACTTCAGGATTAAATGTTCAGAATGACAGGAAGATGAGCTTTGCAATCATGAGTGCTATGTTCTACAGTATATGGAAACCAATATGAGAAGTGATCAACTAACAGGATATATCTGGATGTCTGCATACACTGCCAGACTACAGACATCAAATATTCCACTCAATACCCAGACGAAGTAGATATCTAGCTTTCTAGCGCTAAGTTCGACCTGCCTCTGAACTAATGTCTCGTACTAGCATACTTCAACAGCTAAAAGAGCCAAAATGAGAGTAGTATACTTATCTATCTTAGTTGTTATGTTTAGTTTGTCATAGTTGATGGTTGCAGCAGAATACACACGGAAGCAAACGAATGAGTTAACATACGCTTTTATTTTAGCTTTAAGAGCTACAATACTCTCAGCTGAAGTTGACAAACCAATAGCAAACTGCACTGAATCACTCATCTCTGGGCTTCTATAAAAATTGCTTATCGGTTTCGTAGCCAGAACTGAATTTGGATAGGAAATCTTTTCATTGTCGTATCTCAAGAAGATTGTCGTCAAAATGTTCATCTCTTCCACAACCATCTGCAAATGTCAGTGTGTTAGGATAAATGAATCAAACAAACGTTAAGTACTCTAAAGCTGCAAGTATTGTAGGCTGAGTGAGTTACCTGTACCCCATCAATGACACAACGATCGCCCACATCAAAGGGGTGCATCACAAATACAAAGATGATGGCTTCAAACACAGTCTTACAGGTGTTGCCAAATATAAAGGCCACAAGTAAAAGCTGAGAGGAAATGAAGACGAGCACTTGGGTTGTTGCAAATCCCATCAAAATATACCACACAATAAATATCAGTATAAGTATAAGTCCGGATAAAATTCGGTTAAGCTCCTCGATGGCTGTTTTAGTGTCATTTAGAGAATGTGCCAGTGATTTGCGTTCATTGTAGACATTCACCTGCAGACAAATACTGGTTCAGTATAAAAGACAAACATAATTCCTGCCTACAACAGTCTTTTCCACATTAATATGAGGTGGATATACAGAAATTGATGTTTCTTGAAAAAAAAAATGCAGCATTTACCCCTTGTTATCATTGTTCTAAAATCCAAACTCTTAGTGAAGGATAGGTTTTACGACTAAACTTCCAAGCAAGTAAAATACCTTCCTAAAACAATCTTAGAACACTGTTGTGAAATGTATTTCATGGCAATGTTCAAGTCTTACACAGCTTTGTAATCATTCTAGTGAATCATGCAGTAGTGAACAAGTCCAAACAACAGTTGTATTGAGGATGCCGATCAAAAAAAAAAAAAAACAGTTGTATTGAGGATACTATGAATATTGATGAGGAAAGAAAAATAAACTAATTGTACTGGAAAGCCCAAGTTCAACAGAATTATGGAGAAAAGTGGAACAATAAAAAGAATTTGCAATGAACCTATATACATTGGCGGAGCCAGAATTTTGACCCAGGAGGGTCCGGATAATAGGCATATATTTGTAATCAAAACGTATACTTATTATATCATAAAGTTTTTGTTTTTCAATACATTACATTTGTATATTAAAATAATTTTAGCCTAATGCAGCTAAAATATACCAATCATTTTGTTCTTTTCTTTAGGCAACATCAACAGTCATGTGATTATTTTTTATTTATGAAAAAAATGGAGAAATTAGAACATAAAATAACCGGTTTTTTATCAAATCAAACCAAAATTATTAAGATTATCAATAATATTCAAAATCAGGTATGTACAAAATAAAAAATTTTAAACTCGGGGGCTTGGAGGGGGTCCGGGGCCACCCCGGGCCCCAACATAGCTCCGCCACTGCCTATATACGAAACTAACAAAACAAAACAAAACAAATCTTACCACCCACTTCCTTAAAGATGATTTCTTAATTTTTCCAGTTTCTGTCGCACCCTCAAACATTGGGAATACATTATCTACGTCCTCCTTTTTCATGAAGCGCAACAGGTCCTCCTCTTCAATATACCTAGAGGTATGGCAATGAAAAGAATGAGAAAGTCAGGAAAAGCAAAGCTAATAAACACATACAAAATTTCAAGAGGCGATAATCGCACCTGTGACCATGCCGCGCTACATTTTTGAATATTCGATAAGCAGCAGCTTTTGCTTCCCACTCACTAGTAATCTCCTTATCTTTTTGCTCAACACCCTCATCATCAACACTCTCGTCAAGTGCATTGGAAATAGTATGCAGCCCCGAACCCTGGATCACTTGAATCAACCCTTTCATAGTCCAAGCAGAAATCTTCTCTTGTTTCATCTTATGAAGCTTCTCTACGTCAATCACCTCTTCTTTGTCCACTTGTTTTCCTTTCTTCAGATTCTTGAAAGTCAATTCACCGCTATTCCTACCATTGCTAAGCCTTGCTTCATACTCCATTGATGCAATTGGAGGCCCAGAAAGGGTCTGAAGAACAAACTGATGAAATATAGACTCTTGGATCCTATCGAAGAATCTATTGACGTGAAAAGAAGAAGCTAATATCTTGACAAATAGAGTTTTCATCATCCACATTCCTGCTCCAATTAGAGTGGACGCAAGGGCCCTTGTGATGTAATTCAAGATCCTGGTAGTCTTCCTTGGTCGCCTAACACCTCGGCTTATCAGCAGACCCCAAGCCAGAAGAATCAAACACAACCAAATGAAAACCCGAACGGATTTTTTCAAACCATAAACAAAGTACAGAACCTTCTTCTTAAGCAGAAAGTTCCTCTCAATCAAGAAAACAAGGACATTCATAAACCATTCAGTAAACAATCCACCACAAAATATTACCAACACCAGCACACACCATTTCCAGATTTCCAAACTCCAAATGGTATGTTTCTGCAATTTCTCAACAGTTAAGCTAGCAACTAAAACACCCATTATGCACACAAACACAATCCACTCAATTATAGCCATAACCTTCATTTTGTTACCCGATTTGTCACCGACCCTGACATTTTCAGTCTTGTAGACATCTTCGTCGTCTTCCTCCTCCTCTTCTCCCGGTGAAGCCATGAGCGGCGTTTTCGGAGTCACCGGGGCCGTCCTTACATTGGTTTTGCTGGTGGGTGATGCCATGTGCGGCGAATTCCTATAAGGTGAGCCTGAATGCACCAAATGGCTACTCTCTTCCACTAAATGTGACTCATCTGAATAAGAAGAATGGGGCTCCACAAATCTTGATTTGGGCTTGGAGTAAGCAGATCGAGTAAGCGACCTTCTCCTAGTAACAGCCTCATCTGGATTTGGAGGCCTGTTCGGGGTTGTACTGAAGTGGGTTCTCTCCGGAGAAGAAGAAGAGCTTTTGGGTACAGAGATTGGGACTCTAGTTTTCAGACTCTGAAGCTCTGTTGAACCGGCAGGGTGTGACCCAACTGATCTAGATTCTTCTATACCCGAAATGGAAACTACAACTTCATCGCCACTAACTGGCTTCTGCTCCCTAGCTTTCCCAACTTCCATACTAGCTATCACTATCTAATAGGACACTCAAGTTTGGTAATCACTTCTGCTAGAAAAACCCACAAACACTTGGACAGCAAAATGTTAAAATCTTTTGATTTACCTGCAAAAACGGTGGAATACGAATAGGCATTATGAGAACCAGTTGAGTTGCGAAACCTTAGATCGTACTACAATAATGGAGACTACTAGTGGTTCATTGCTCTACCTGAATCCTGCTCCACGCCTTGAACCCTGTCTCTTCGTCTCCCTCTCGATGATTTTTCTTTTTTCCTTTTTTTCTTCTTTTTTGATGAAAAGGGATCTTAATGCATCTCGATGATTCTTCCACTCCCATGTGTTTGTTGTGCCTTTGGCCCTTGGGCTTGTGGTCTTGGGAGTGCTATTGAGGGTAAGGATCGTTTGGGCGGTCAAAAAGCTACCTTCACCATCCTAAAACGAGTGTGCAAACAAATTGGCGTACTTACTTTTAAAAAGTATATTAAATATCTAATTATATGATTGATTAAGGGATAATGATGAAAAAAGATGGAGTCCACTCCATAATTCATGTAATTTCTAAGTCACTTTCTTTTATCTTTTAAAATATCTGTATCAATATTTTGATTATCAATATCATTTTCGTGATGATATCTAATTAGTCTAATTCTTATTGGATGTTTTAATCAACGAAGCCTATAACCTGAATAGTTTATATCACGGTGACGAAATCAGAGGACCGAAAACCCCGACGGAAAACCTTTCACTGCGCCACACGATTCTTTCGCGAAGCGCTCTAAAGTTATCCAGACGCACTAGAGCCGCATAGTAACAAGAGGGTGACTAGCGATGCCAACGGGATGATGAAACTGTGGGAAGGGGAGCTCTTGACTCTTATTGTATTATCAGGCAAATATTGGCCTTGTTCGTTTTGAAACTTTGGGTATTTTAGTTTTGGTAATGGGTGGAGAGAGAAATAGAGTAATGATTGAAGAGATAGGTAATGATTGGAGAGAGATAGAGAGAGAAATGAAATTAATAATTAAAAAAATAGGGTAATGATTGAAGAAAGATATATGATAATGATTGAAAAACAAAGTTAAAACAAACTCAAATACTCAAACGAACATGGCCAATACTTGTTCGACCGTTCATTTACCTAATTGAGAAACGTTCTCTATGTTCTATTGGATACCTACAGTATGTGTATCATCTGCAAAATATACGCCCGTTCATTTTAATTTATAACATTTTAGTGTATCACATAACTTTTATATGATTCGTAACATTTTAGTGTAGTCTTTCTCTTAAATTTAACCTTATTCTTACTCCACCACATTTTAAGACCCTCCCACGTTGAACACATGCAGTTATGCACTGCACATCTATGCATGCCATGAACACCAACCTTAATCACTTTCTTGCACCTATTATCAAATGCGCTGTACATCACCTATTCTTCCACGTCCCATCTATTCCATCATTACTTAGCGTATTATAAAGAATCACGGCTGATCCAATGAGTGATCCCGGATTTTTGTTAAAATCCGAACTTTTGTTCTACGCCATTGAATTGTGCTTTTAATGGTTCGGATCTGTAGACAATTTACGACCGGTCATAAATTGTTCGTAGATTCAGACTATTGAAAACACAATTTAACGACTGAGATCATGGTTCGGATTTTAGTAAAAATCCGGGATTCTTGATAGGATCAGCCGTGAGAATTATAAAGAAAATACTCCATGTAAACAATAAGACATCCAACACTAAAATGACAAGTTTGTGTGTATGTCCCTCTTTTCTCAAAATTAAATGTCATACTAGGTTAACACAAAGCACATGTCAAAGTCATGTATAATATTATTTTTAAAATATGGGAGGTTAGGGTGATAGTGACGTCAAGTCATAACATTACTTAGCGTATTATAAAGAATCACGGCTGATCCAATGAGTGATCCCAGATTTTTGTTAAAATCTGAACTATTGTTCTACGCCATTGAATTGTGCTTTTAATGGTTCGGATCTGTAGACAATTTACGACCAGTCATAAATTGTTCGTAGATTCAGACTATTGAAAACACAATTTAACCACTGAAATCATGGTTCGGATTTTAGTAAAAATCCGGGATTCTTGATAGAATCAGCCGTGAGAATTATAAAGAAAATACTCCATGTAAACAATAAGACATCCAACACTAAAATGACAAGTTTGTGTAGATGTTCCTCTTTTCTCAAAATTAAATGTCATACTAGGTTAACACAAAGCACATGGCAAAGTCATGTATAATATTATTTTTAAAATATGGGAGGTTAGGGTGATAGTGACGTCAAGTCATAAC